>WYDF02078080.1:0-11228 GCA_009867245.2 Adranes taylori | reverse complement strand
TCACCCTTATGTGTTTATATATTCTGAAAAACAAATTATAAATAGGAATCAAGATAGCCTAAATGCAAAGGTCTTGGACTATGTATTAAATAGTGTAAGGAGCGTAAAGTGTGGGATCAAATCCCGAAGTGGCTTTTGATTTTGATTTTTTTTTTGTTTTGAAAATAATGTTTGCTATTTAATGTATTACCGTACATCCCTAACCCTAACCTTGCGATAAAGTGTTTAAAAAGCGCAATTCCGATGTTTACGTTAGGTTATTTATGTTAGGGTTAGGTTATGGTAATGTCCATTCCGGGTTAGTTTATGTTAACTTATTTTGTATTTACTAACTATCTAAAGTATTTAATATATACCATATAAAGATTGAAACAACAGATAAACATGCAACTGTATGCAACTAATAATACATCATTTCTGGTGATTGGTTCATCGCTTCAGATAATCGCTACCTGCGGCTAGTCGCTCCTTTTCATTACTTTGTAATAAATGGCCTCATTATAAGTACCATTTATTCACAATAATAATTAAAGAATAATATATATTCCTTTAATTTCAATATGTTATAGGAAGGTTTAAATACACAAATTAGGTTTTTAAAAATTAAAAATAAATTAATCTTTCTACAATTATTTAGACTTTAGACTTATCTACAGTTAAAAATTTTATATTTAAATTACATTCTGATTAATTGAATTTACGTTTATTAATATTTTTGTTAGGTTACTAAACTATTAATAAATTTTGAAAAATTCTGAAATAGGTTCTTCGTCCTCTCATAAAACTGAAATTAATGCTGACATTGATTACATTGCCTAACAGACATTTCGGTGGCGGCGATTTGTTAACTGTTTCGAGGTACATGTAGAATCTGAAATAGCCATCAGATTTGGTCTATGAGATCTAGTTTTTGAGATACGCTATATTGTCTTATATTAGAATAAAATGATCTCATTTCTTACCTTTTGTACGTTTCACGTTAATAGTTATACTAATTTCTCCAAATGCTAATTAAAAACACTAAAAATATAAAGTAAAATATTTATATTACAAATCACTTAAAATTAATCACGTCAGGTGCGGCATGAGAGTTTTTTTTTTGTTTGAACAATAATCGAGTTTGCCCGATCGATCTTTACAAAATTCATCACTGACATGCCGCGAAATTCGGTAAATCAGTAACAGTAAATAGAGCACCACTAAACAGTAAACAATCTTATCTGATTGTGCTTAATTCATTACCAAAAGTTTGAAGCAATTCGAGGCATTGTGTTGAAGCATTGTGTTGAGGCATTGTGACCTTTATTAACTCTGTAAGCAAACATTATGTAAATCAATCTCTGTAAACAAACAACTGAACAATAAAGAAGTATAAACCAACAATTGCAAACAAGACACTTACTATATATTCAATTAGTGAATCCTATTGAATTAAATAACTGTCAAAATGCTGTAGTAATTTGCAGTATCTATTTAGTAAATTGTAACAAACTATTCCACATCCAAAACAATTTTTCTTACAAAGACTATGGCTTATGAGATGACAGCGCTATGCAGATTTTGAAGCCACTAAGCTTACTTATTCAAGCGAGACAATTTAAGAAGTATCTTTAAAAATAACTTCTTAAATGATGAGCCTTTATTGTACGATTCGAAACATTGTGTTCGAAGCGATTCGAAGCATTGTGTTTAAGTTAGACCTTTATTAAGTCTGTAAACAAACACTATGTAAACAAATCTCTGTAAACACATCTGAACTGTAAAGACGTATAAACCAGCAATTGCAAACAAGATGCTTACAGGTACAAGTGAACCCTATTGAGTTAAAATATTGTCAAAATGCTGCAGTAATTTGCAGTAGCCATTGAGTAAATTGTAACAAACTATTCCACATCCAAAACAATTTTTATTACAAAGACTATGGTTTATGAAATGACAGCACTAGCTAGCTACTAAGCTTAGTTATTCAAGCGAGACAATTTAAGAAATATCTTTAAAAATAACTTCTTAAATGATGAGCATTTATCGTAAGATGTATCGTCGAAAATAAGTCGAAGTGCTGCAGTGATATGGAATATGAATTTTAATTAATTTAAATAAAGTATTCCAACGCCAAAACAATTTTTATTCAACAAACTATAGTTTATGAAATGGTAGCGCTATCCGGATTTCGAAGCCACTAAACTTTCTTATTCAAGCTTGACAATTCAAAAAGTAGTAATAGCACATTATTTTAAAAATACTTCTTGAATTGTCCCGCTCGAATAAGGAGGCTTAGTGGCTTCGAATTATGGATAGCGTTACCATTTCATAAACCATAGTTATTCGAATAAAAATTGTTTCGGAGGTGGAATACTTTGTTTTAATTCATTCAAATAAATTATATTTATTGGTTATGGTTTTTTTACAAATATATAATATGTATTAATTTTCTTCACTTAAAGGGAATTTTTTTAACATATAGGAATTATTAAACGTTTAGAAATAATTAATATATTTAAAAGTTCCACAATATATACAGTGAAAAATTGTTCCTAAATTATTTCTTTGTATATGTATTTATTTTTAGAAGCTTTAAATATTTTTAGTTTGTTGGTAGCGAATCGCTATATTAACTATTAATAAATTAAAATTTATTATATTTGAAAATATTTTGTTCTTATTTGTAACTGATACCAAAGCAATGTTTATATTTTTGTAATTTTCCCTTTGATTTATTATGTTGATTTATGTAAATCATTGTTTTTTTACTATTTTGAGACTGAGGAATAAAATTGGTGCGCTTAATGTTTCTCCTTTTTATAGTCTAAACGGGGAAATTTTATGCGCGAATATTTTGAAATATTTTGTTAATAAATAATATAAATATAAATAAATCTTTGTACATTCCTCTATCATATCAAGGCCAGTATTTGAACCTTATATTGTACATAAATATTTATCGAAGTAAAAAAATTATTAGGACAAAGTTTTTCTGTACAAAATGATTTTAGTGAATAAATGTTTAGTTTTGATAGGTTTATGTTTTCTAGTTATTGAAGTTAATGTTGGTGTTAGAACGGAAAGAATATGTTAAAGATCATTTATTTGACATCAACCTGCTTTTATCTGAGAAGAATAATTTCTTCCATTTTTTAACTAAAAACTGCCGATTTTCGAAATATTTAATATCGTTTGCGTATTATTTTGAGCTGTCATATTTAAGATCCTTTAGGTCTTATTTGCTTGAGGACACCTATACCCAGTAAATCGAGATTATCGGGTAAACATTTTTATCTGCTGCATTGGAGAAATAACAAGACTTTATTATTAACTACATTATGTCTCATCTCTTATTTTATAAAAAAAATTAAAATTCCAATTTGTAAATCAGTTATTTACGTGAGTGGTAACCGATTTAATCTCAATGACTGAAACGAAATCTTAAAGAAATATAAACATAAGTTTAGCCGGCAATAAAGAGCACCATTAATTTTTAAAACAGAATGATGTATCTTCGTCAGAATGAAGTATTTTATTCGATTAAGTCTATTCAAATTTGTTATCTGTATATCAAAGTTTTATGGAGTCGTTCCTTATCGGCCAATGAAGTTTTAATGCCCACTAAACCAACTTTAAGAAGATGCTTTGAGGTACGATTTCATTATGGGCATATTTTATAAAATCAATTCAGTTTTGAACAATTTGGCACCGGAAATTAGCCCATTCAAGGCATTTCTTTTGTAGCACAATACAGTTTCAACAACATTCAGAATTCTAATCCTGATGTTGTAATTTGGAAAAGCTAATTTACCACTAAAATAATTTGCGAGAAAATTTTGCCCCAACTTACCCATAATGGAATAAATTTCCCATTTTTTAAATTTAGCACTCGAATTTTGACTGCACTGATTTTTTTATTAAACTTTGTTGATCTACGAGAATGGTTTGACGGAAATCTAGCCTAACAGGAAGAAGTCACAAGGGGCTAGATCTGGTGAATACGACCACCCAATCAATTCGTAGCCTAATTGGTTCAATTTTGACCGCTCTGTGAGCGGATGCGTTGTCATGATGGAAGAGAAATATTTTGCGAGCAAATCAGGGCTTTTTTTCTTCAATTCGGCGTCTAAACGGTGCAATAATGCTGGGTAGTAAGAATAATGCATTTAGCATCCCAAGCAACTGTCGTCATTACCTTACTGGCGGATCTTATTGTCTTGGCCTTCTCGATGGGTCTTCGCCGCTTTTTCTCCACTGCTTTGACCATTCCTTTATTTTCGGCGTGCAGTACTGGACCCACGTTTCCTCGACGAAAAAATCCTTCAAGTCACGTATTATCTTCGCCAAAACCTTCTCCGAATCCGCCATACGTGTGAGCTTTTGGTCGATAGTGAGTAAACGCGGCACCCATCGCGCGGATCGCTTTTTCATATGCAAATGTTTATGAATGATGGCGTGTACATCCTGAATTGATATGTTTGCAGCCTCAGCTAGCTCACGGATTTCGATTCGATGGTTTGTCATAATCATATCAAGTATTTTGTTGACGATTTCTGGTGTAGTGACAATACTTGATGGTCCTGGATGGTCATCATCAAAAACACTCGTGCAACCATGAACAAATACAGCTTTTCAAAATTTAATGTTGTTGGCGATGGTGTACACTCGCCGTAAAGAGCATCCAGTTCGACTTTGAATTCTGCATTGTCTTTCCCTTTCTTGTTACTTCAAAACACAAAAGTTACTTGTTTGCGACATCTGTAAAAACCAAAATAATTGTTATTTTTGCTTCAAATTTTGACACGTAATGTGTTTGATAGCAGATGTCAAAAGCAACATGGTGTTCGTTGTCACGTAACGCCATCTATCGAAAGCTAGATTTATATCAAACCACCCTCGTATAGTACACTTGTTGGTGCTCACAAACTGATTTGAGCTTCTTGCCTGTATGTATATAACTGTCATTTGGACAGCTGTAGACAGGCGCCCCCGTTCGAATGCTTAAGCTCCTCTTTGGCGGCTCGAGCTCCCTTATGAATACAAGAACTCAATCTAATTAGCGTATATTTTTCACTTCTAAATACCAATGACGTGGCTCCACACCTCGTTTATCAGCGCAATAAGTTTTTATAAATAGAATGATCCGTTTATTTCAAGATCAGAAAATGTGGAACAATGAAAAAAACACCCCCTCCCCCTCATTAAATAATATTTATTTGTAAAGTAAAGTAAAAACAAATGTTCATTCGCTAAACTTTCTAGATTATTCGCCATCCCCTTTTAAATCTACAGATAGGCGCCCTTGGTATTTTCATTACATTGTTTATTTCAAGAGTATCTAGTTGTGGCGGTTTACATTTTGTATCACGTGCCCCTCCTCCCCCGCTCATGCGAAATCATGTAATTAAACTCAATGTATTCCGACATCGCCTATATCGCGTATCCAACTTTATCAAATCGAGGAAACTAATTTTTTTATCATGTACACGCGTATGATAATATACGCGTATCTTCTACAAGCACTCATGCCCACTTAGAAGATGGATAAAGCAGTAACCAAACTGATTATGGCTTCGACTAATCTATGAACTTAGGGCAGTCTGGTTCGTTTTTATGTATGTTTTCATCCCGTTCGAATGGTGATTAAAATTTCTAGGGCCTCTGTTCACTATGTGTAATGTGTACACAACTTTGCTACTAATTTCTGCCTATACACCTTTTTTAGCAGTTGACAGATGTGTTTTCTTGTTATGGCGCAGCACATTGATTACTGAGTTGGCCGATGAACATAGCTACGTTTTTCAAAAGACTTTAGGCCTTCCATCTTGCTTAGGAGCCTGGTGGTTTCCCAGATATTTAAGTACTTAGTGATACGGGTCAGTTTTGCTTCAAAAATAGACCTTAAGTTCACAAAAAAAATAATATCTTTTCTTGTGAACCTTTATTTATCCATCATTGTCATTAAATTTTGGTCATGATTGGAGCTCTTTATCGCTCAGGGAACTAAGGAACAGCCCTGATGAAGGGTTTTATATTACCATTACTATTCCATGATTTCCGGAATTTTGGAGATATCTTCTTTCAGGGTATTTTTAATCTCTGAATGAAATTTTGCCTATAAAGTGCTGCCATTTCAATAACATCTTTTGCCTGCAGTGCTTCTGTTGTCTCAGAGTTTCTGATATATCACTGAGCATCTAATTTCTTTTTTGCCAAACTTATTGTCAGTTACCTTGCATTTTTCTTGACTTTTTTCGTAACAATTAATCCATATCTCACTCCTATACATCAACTGAGGCCTCAGTATGGTACTTAAAATAGTTCTTGCTCACACAGAAAGTTTTGTATCGTATCAGAGGATTGAGTACATTTTGTGTGTAGACTGCATCGCAATATTCTCTCTTCTTTTAACATACTGGAAAAATTGCAGCTTGTTATTAAAAGTAACTCCATGATAAGTAGCCTGTTTCTTTACATTATTTTTTTTCTCATAAAATTTATGGCACGTTTTTCATGTTTATGCTTTCCATACATCCTAATATTTGTTTCCGCCATTTATTTTCACTTTCCAATCTTTAAAAAATTTACTATTAAATTTAAATATTTTTCTAACTTATTTCTCGATATCTTTGGATGAAATGTTACCACGGCAGTGTCATCCGCGAATTGATGCAAATTAGCTTTATCTATATATTGAAATTTCGGTATATTGCATACAAAAATATTAAATAAAACAGGTGAAAGAGGCGAACATTGAGGTACCCCTTCCTCTACATTTCTTCTGGATGAAATTTCGTTACCATATTTAATCTGGAATGTACGATTTTTTGAAAATGCTTGAACGATATTTATTAATTCTAAAGGGAAATTTTTCGCCCGCATTTTGGCTACCAAACCTTCATCAAAAACTCAATCATAAGCCTTTTCTACATCTGTCATTGTCACATAAGCTGTCTAGTCTCGTTTTCTTGCAGCTCTTATAATGGATTCAAGTTTTGCAACTTGCTAAATTTTATCAGTTTGATAATAATTCCATCCGCATTAGATTTAAATAAAATACCTATCCCTACTGGAATTTTGTCTTGTCACAAGCATTTTGAACAGTGCTTGTGTGACAAGTCTAGAAAAACCGCTCCAATAGAAAACAATAAATGAAAGGTCTTCTACGCAACAATTTCTATTTTAATCATGTGATATTTACAAATATAAATAGTAGGTACTTGTCAAATCAATTATAGTCAGTTTCAAGTTAATTTGTGATGGTTTATAATAATGAAAACGATATTAAAATAAAAGAAAATTATTTTATTTACAACAAAATCAATTAAGTTTGTTAGATTGTTGGTTTGAGTTATATTTCGAATAAAACTGTTATTTCGTGATTACAACAACAACGATCGCATATCTTTTGCAGTAATAAGTTTCTCAGATTTTTCTGAACGCAATATTACCATAAAATGTGGACCAGGATTTCATCACAATATAAATTATTTAATTTGACAATTTGTACAAATACCAAACTGGACTTATTTTGTTTTAATAATGTACTTGTAAATTAATGTTGAACAAATACAATACTTAATATTTTATTTATTTCTATTGAACTTTTTTCTCATTTTTATTGTAGCACGAAATTATAATTATTATTATTATTAATTAGTATTTTTGGCCACTAAAAATGATACTGTATTCGTGTTCCTAAGCAAAATTGCTATATAAGTGTGAAATAAATAAAAAACAAATATAAATTCAATTGTGTTTTATTTCGGAATTTTGAACTCATAGGAATAATAATGGAATGGAGTAAATAGACGAATCAATATAGTAGAATCAAGGATAATAGTGTGAACAAAAATAAAAGGAAGAACTGCTAAACGTTCTCTAATCCTTGCATATTGTTTTGTTAGACATTTGATGACCAAATAAAATTAAAACATTTGATGAAGCTGCAATTACTAAGCCGTTCTATAATCCGCTCAAAGTCTTTGTGCTTTAAGTTGCTTTCTTTTCTGATCTCATCCTATAAATGTATTTAACTCATTTCGAATTACTTTTATTTTATTGAAGGATCATTTTTATACTCATCCATACAAAATGATAAATACACTTAGAATATTGTGAACTATATGTTCGCCGAACTAATTATAAGTATACTTAAGTTTCTACAATCCACAATTTTTTCAATTAAGTGATTTCATGATTCTATCGATTTCCTCTTACTGTTCGCACAGAAGAGTTCTCAGCAGCCATTTGATTCATTTTCCTTCGACGTTTTTCTACTTCAAATTTTTAATCTTTACAAATTATTTCATATTTTTTTAATAGATTCAAGTATTTCATGTTTTTAATGGACATATTATTAGTGGATACTTCTATTAATAACAAACAAGCAATACACATAATAAAAATAATATTATAAAGTTTATAATCACAGTGGCGCCATCTCTGGATCAGAAAAATAAAACTGCATTTCCTTTATTCTATCAGTGCTTGTGGCGGTATCTGTAGGCTAAAATAGGAACATATAATTTTATTTTCAAAATGTAATCACAATTATTGTCACATTTAAAAGAACTGATTTAATCAGTAATAGATTTTCACTGGACATCCATCAGACCTGTAAATTTACAAATATCACTATAAGATATAAAAAAATTGCATTAAATTGACTGTGAAATGATTAGCATGCATTTATGGTACCTTCACTATTAAAAACATCCATGTTCTTGAAAGGTATAGATTCTATTAACAAAATAAAAGTAAGGGTCATTTTGTACTTTGATTGATTCGAATTGGTCTATAATCCGTTCAAAGTCTTTAAGTTGCTCTCTAAGTTGCTCGCTTTAAGTTGCTCTCTTTTCTGATCTCATCCTATAAATGTATTTAATTAATTACGAATAATTTTATGTTATTTAAGAATTTTTGAAATCATTATTAGTATTATCCCGAATTAGTAGTAGCCGATTTTGCCGCAGCCGCCAAGACCTTACCTTAACTCATTCTAAAATAATAATCGTTCCGTGGAGCGCTATTTTTTCGATATTTTGGAACTGGTATTGAGTTTGACAGCTGTCAAATAAAAATCCAATATGGCGGATGACAGGACACTTCCGGTTGTCTAAATTTGGTGGAAAAAAGTTACTAGATTTATCACTAGGCGCGAAAATTTGATTTTTTTTAACCCATCATCGTCCTAGTCCCGTCGTCGTCCGTGTCTTCGTCATCGTCTTCTTAATCGTTGCTGTTCGTAGCGGGATGTCGTGATGAGATGAGACACGTGAATTCCATTAATATACACAATGTTAATTTTGGCTAAAATTTGTTCAAATGAAAAGTGAGGTTATCTAGATGTGATATGATTAGAGAGCAAAATTTAAACAAGCCGCGGGCGGGGCGCATGCGTACTTTAAATGGATATTTTCTAACTAGATGTTTAAAAAAAAGTTACTTCATAAGAGTATAAGGTGTATCTTCAGACGATTTACAGTCAAGTCAAGATCTAAGATTACCGTTTCTATATAGATCGGTATGTAAAATTTTAAATGACAACGAGGTTTCGATTCAATTCATAATACATCTTCAGTTCAAATTTCAATATCATAAGGGGGTGGATGCGGACTTTAAATGGCTATTTTCTAACTAGATGTTTAAAAAGTTGCTTCATAAGAGCATAATGAATATCTTCAGACGATTTACAGTCAAGTCAAGATCTAAGATTAACGTTTCAATATATAGATGGCTTTGTAAAATTTACGTCTTCTTCTGGCTGATCTATTGTTTCCTCGGATAAAATAGGGGAACCCGTCATCGTCGTAGTCCCGTCATCGTCCGTGTCTTCGTAATGGTTGACGTTCGTAGCAGATGTCGTGATGAGATGAGACACGTGAATTCCATTAATATATACAATGTTAATAATGGCTAAAATTTGTTCAAATGAAGACTTATTTACAGGGATAGTTATAGAAATAATAACCATAAGACGTATAAATGCATTCGGATGTCGTGAGATGAGGCGTGAGGTTATCTAGATTTGATATGATTAGAGCAAAATTTAAACAAGCCGCGGGCAGGGTGGATGCGCACTTTAAATGGTTATTTTCTAACTAGATGTTTAAAAAGTTACTTCATAAGAGTATAATGTGTATCTTCAGACGATTTACAGTCAAGTCAAGATCTAAGATTAACGTTTCTATATAGATCGTTATGTAAATTTTAAATGACAACGAGGTTTCGATTCAATTCATAATACATCTTCAGTTCAAATTTCGATATCATCCTGATCATACCCATTAGGATAAAAACCCATTAAGAAAATGATACATACTCTTAGAATATTGTTCAAGTGTACCTATAATTAGTGTGACCTACATGTTGGCTACACTATATACTTAAGTTTTCTGCAATCTATATTTTATTCGATTAAGTGATTTCATCATTTTATCGACTTTCTGTTACTGGTCGGCCAGAATCAATTGAGTTCTCAGCAGCCATTTGTTTCTTTTTCCTTCGACTTTTTTCTACTTCAAATTTTTAATCTTTACAAAGATATTTTCTCAGATGATTAGTTGATGTTTTATTTACCCAACGTTAAAATATCTTCAATTAATTTTTGTTTTATTATTTGTATAAATTATAAAGATATATTGGCATTACTTTCAGTCGTGTAACAATTTTCTCGAGAATCAAACTTTAGGGCCCATAAAAATCAATTACCTAATTTATCATGTTATCCTTATATTTTTAATAAAAATCTTTAACATATAATGACTTAATCAAAGATAAAAACGTAAGAAGGGAAAGAAGCGGACGAAAATGTTGTTTTTGCTCCTAGTAAAATTTGTTCTTGGCACGATATCATCATTAATCATCAAATCATCATGAAGAATACCAGACCATGTAGATTTAGTGTTTAGTGTAACGATGGCAGTGACACCATATCTGGAACAGAACAATGAAACTAATACATGTGTTTAGATAATTAACACTTAATGTTATTTAGTTGTTATTATCCATAGTTATTATTATCTGAACAGAAATGTGATCCTAATCTTTATTGGTATTATCCTGATCATATGTTTCAGGATAAATACTCATATCCATATGAAATGATAAATACTTTTAGAAAATTGTTCAAGTATACCTGTAATTAGTGTGACCTAGTAGATGTTGGCACAATCGGATAGCAGTTTTCTGCAATCCATAATGTTTTCACTATGAGACTATTTATACTGACACGGTACACAGAG
>WYDF02078069.1:0-11229 GCA_009867245.2 Adranes taylori | reverse complement strand
TTATTTAAATTTGACAGTAACAATATTATGAAAACAATTTAAATCATTATCAATCGAGTAAGGAAAGATATTTCTAACGAATCCAAAATTGTTCAATTCCTTTCAGTGGAACCGCAGTAATCGGTAGGCACTTAAAGAAAAATGCATAACTGTTACAAGATGTAATTCTTAATAAAGCATGTACAACGCAATAACAATGTAATAATGATATTTATTGATTCTTGTATTTATTACATATTATCTGACCCGGAAAACGTTGTTTTGCTCCCACCTGATCCTTATCTTTGCCTACGGCGCCGACAGCCCCGCTATCCGCATTGCTGCGCCTGAGGCTTTGCCGTGGCCAGCGTCATGGTCAAATTAGGTCAATTAGACCAGTCCACATTGCTAGTTGCCGCGGACAGCAATGTGGACTAATAACCGGCCGCGTGCTGCAGCTCCATCTAGTGGCCAGTTGCATCAACGTGGATAGCATAAAAATATTCTTTGTACTCAAATACCTCAGTACATAAATTTTCATGGCGATCGGTTGAACGGTGTAGAACTCGATCTACGGAAGCGCCATCTAGTTTCGAGTTACAACAATATGGACAACATAAAACCTTCTCCCTGATAAAATACATATATATGCCGGTTTTTATTCATTTATTTAGTTTTTAGTGTATGTATTTCACGTCCATAAACTAAAATCCTATAAACACTGAACGAAAATATGGCGGACTAAAAACAATGATTCGAAGAAAGAAAAGAAATGAATGACATTTAGCTTTACATCCTCTTTCAGCTATAACAATATTAATAGTAACGAACTATATTATTATAACCATTCAATTATGATGAAATCAAACTAATAATGCTAAGAACACGATAAATATAACAAGAAAGTATTTAATATGAGAAACATTTGAAAACAAAGAAAATCTGGAACGAATATTATGCGAAAATATTTGACAAATTTAGTCGACGAAAACTGGTACTTACTTACCTTTTCGACATATTCTGAAAAATATATTGAAACCCTTTTCTTGGATCCTGGATATAAAAAGCGTAAAATAAGATAACTTGACAAGTTTGCTTCACATGATATTAGACATTTGAAAGCTTTTGTTATTTGATTATACTTTTTCAGTCTTAGAAGATGTAAATCTGTAAACTTCTCAGTCTTATTAAATAAATTTTGCTGATAAAATGGGAAACAAATTTTAACTAGTCCAATACTTCTGAGATAAAATTCAAATAATTGTTTACATCATTTACATACTTACAATGAGAAAAAGTTATAATTTACTTGGTGTGCCATAATGTACTGAAAATAATGCAAAAAGCTGATATGACCCGAACTGCTCCTGCAGAAACCTGTTGTTTCAGACAAATTGCTTTTGAGCAAAGAATATTGGATAAAGTTTATTAGAGAGCTAAAATTTCTGTAATAACCTATAACCTCTAGTAAAACCGGTCATCTTCAAGATTGTAGTTAATTTTGCTCATGTCAAGCTTCCGGTTCCCTATGATTCTACGAAAATAAATCTGGTTTGTTCTCACGCAATGAAATATTACTAGAACACGAGCGCGTCTTCATATGCCGACACGAGTTTGGAAAGAGATTCTCGGCAGAAACCACCAACCGAGTAGTGCGAAAAATGCATGATAAGACATTGCTAAAGACAAGTCAGCGACAGCTGTAGGTCGCAAACATAAAATATCCAGATCTGCGCATTGAGATAAATGACGTGGATACATTAGAAAGTTGAAAGTTCACTTGCACTAAAACCTGTTCAAGTGCCTCTAGTAAAACTACTGCCTTAAATATTGTCCAAGTGGCTATTTCTGTAGCTTGAAAGTTTAGTAAAGAAGAAGTTTAGATGATAGGCGTAAAAAAATCGTAAGAAATTTAGTCTGAAAGAATATTTTGCTGTAATGTTTGGTAATACTTATATAAAATTGTACGAAAATATTTAAATTAAAAATGTGGCAGCAGAATTTTGAAACACATCCTTACATCTCTGGAATACAGGACAAGTTATGAGCATGCTACTATAAAATCCTGACAGTTCCCTACTGCCTACTCCTACTCTTTCAGACCATATAGAAAATTATCTCGAAGCACAACTAAATCTATATCAGAGGAGTGAATGTCAGAGATCCTTGAACAAGCAGTGACCATGAACGACGGATATACAGATTTGACTGTAACCAACTTGGTTAAGTGTTAAAACTTCAAGACAGAATGTTGGCCTATTTTATGAATTCTGGGTTTAGACAATATAGGAGTATACAACAATTTAATGAATTACATTGGGGTACCTGTTTATGAATTGGTAAATTCTTTGTCAATTGCGTTTGTTTATCATTTGTATCTTTCAGTTTTGGATTTATTATTTTCTGTTCCTGGGATCATCTCTGTGGTCATTTTGTTTTAATTAGTGATTATAGTTCAAGTGCCTTCAGAATGCTCATTACAGGGATCAGACGTGTTATAGAACTTTGAACAGCTACAATATAATGCCATTGTCAAGTCCTTCTTGAACCGTGTAGTATACTCACCGGCCTAGACATTTTTGCTTATGTTTACTGTATTTAAAGTTATTAATATAACTCCTGATTAGAATTTCCATTAAATGGTTATGTACTGGCAATGTAATTATTTTGATAGTTTGAAGTCAGACTCGACTTGCTGTAAGGTTTATCACCGAATGGATCCTTGTATGGTATGTATGGGAAATTTGACGCAAGCCAGGATGTAAATTGATTGTTCTAGAAGTGTATTAATTCACGACAACTAATCTGTTTCAAGGTTTGAATAATGGTCAGATAGTGTGATACTGTCTAGTGAAATTTAGAATTCCTGTATTATCATTCGTATTAAAGAGACCATGTTTCTTAAATAATAACCAGGAGAGTAATTACACCGTCTGAGGAAGGTCGTCGTTGCCCCTGGATTCAGACATTTAAGATTATGTCTAATTTCATGAAATCATTGAGTAGTTTTGACAACTTAAGGAGAAGTGGAGGGGATTCGTCTTGCTGGTTGAAATTGAACGGAAGTAACCATTTTGGTTGACCATTCTCCTCTGATACTTAGTATGATACAGTTGCTAAGTTCTTGGCTCCTGTCAAATTCATTTTGCCAAGATACCATGGCTTTGTAAGTGCCAAATATTATGCGCAATGGGGTCGGGGTGAAGAGGATGTCATTTAAAGTTAAGCTACTAAGCTTATTAGGCGGTTCTAGTCGGGATTGGGCAAGATTATTAAACTTTTAATGGTGAGCATGGCGTTAGACTAATTTTGTGATTTATAGAAGACATCCCTATGGGAGACGAAGTTTGTTGGCCTACGTTGGACAGGCGGTGAAAGTTAAATCTTTTCATGCTGTGGCATTCATCGTTGGAATGAAATAAATAAGCGAATTTTTGGGATTCTCGTGTTCGTGTGGTGTTTGGTATGAAGTAGCCAATTTGGGACGCGGCAAGCATCACTGCATCTGAGTATTGGATGTCTTCGCCGGCGACGACTTAGGCAGCTGTTACCGGCTTCTCAATTCGGTAGAATTGTAATATCTTAGGAGTAGCCTTTCAGCTAGGCGTATGGCTCATCGGAGGAACATTGGGGAATCAAGTATCATCTTTCCATAACTTATTTTAGTAGCATTTCGCGCAAATTGTGTTACTTTTATTTACTGGTTTTTACTTAATACAGTATATCTCGTTAAACATTACGTTAGTAGTTTACAAGTTATCACTTTGCAGTAAAATTTATTATAATAACTGGGGGAAGTATTTTGTAAAAAGAGGGCTGTTCAGTATATTTTTTATTCTTAGTTTTTTAGTTTTAGAATGAGGATTGGGTTTCCTCATTTAGCCCGTGCATTTTTGGTTGTCTTCACACTAATAATTGTCTTCACATTAATAATGCTTCATACTAATTTACGTGTCTTCCTACTAATAATGGTAAAACTGTTACATTTATACCGCGATTTAGTAAGCCCGTTTAATGGTAATGAAATGATAAGTAACTACATCAGCTACGTAATAGTCGACCTTATTCTTAGAGGAGAATTCATGTTATATGTAAATGCTGCGGAAGCTTCCACGGTGTTATTTGTTATGTCACCACCACTCTTTAAACGTGTTTGTGCAAAATTTTTTCAATCTTTGAATAATTTATACGATTTCCATGTGATTTAGTGTTGAGATATTATGTAAGCTCATATCCTGAGTACTAAGAGTTTATTTGACCTGCATTTTAGAAGAATTGTAGGCAATAAAGTTTATATCAGGGATATCAGATGCGATTGTTTATAAAGTCAAAATAATACTCAACATTTAACTAATTAAAGGATTGTAAATTTTAGGCCTAGTGATTAGAGGATTCATCAAGTTGAGGAAGCTTACCCGCTAGTTATTTAAATTGTGTAGATAAAATTGTAGAGTAGTAATTTACTTAGGTAGTCGGGATTCTTTTATAAATTGCATTTAAGTATATGAATTATTTATTGATACAAATTTTACAGTTGTCATAATATATATTAATTTCACATATTGATAATCATGACATATTCTTGATTTTCTGATTTTCTTGTGGAACATGACATGATTTTCTTGTGGAAATAATTTTAATAAAGAGGTGGTTATTGTGATTTTTATTGTGTGTGTGCATTACCTCCCATATTCCGAGATATAGGTACTGTCTAGTAGGAGTAGACGTCTTATTCCCGAATGTGCTGCAGCCAATTATCAGTACATCCATCGGAATCCAGACCTAGCCGCGGAATAACATTTTTCAGTGAGGGTGACTGCTGTCTCCAAAGGAGGCAGGTTATAACTGTTGCGTTAGATGGTTCATGGCAGAAACGGTATTTCTCATCCCTAAAGGCTGTAGTTTTCACTTCAAGCATTGACACAAATAAAATTATAGATGTGCTTTCTAAGAGTGAATTTTCACCAAGAAAATTATTCTGTTAATTACGCGGGTACAAGCGGTGGAATGGAGGTATGCGGCACTAGAAGTATTTTTGAAAATTCTAAACGAAAAAACGTTTGCTACGAGTACTACTTGGGGGATGGTGATAGTCAGGGTTTTATGGAAGTCACTAATAACCTATGGTAACGATCTAAATGTAAAAAAATTTCAATGCATCGGTTACATAGAGAAGAGAACGGGGTTTTCATTAAGGAATAAAAAAACGAACAGGGGTCAAATAAATGTCAGATGGAAAATTTCTAGGAGCTAAAGAGCGACCAACCTAAAGAGTTCATAAAAATATTATGAACTAGCGACTAGATAAAACACAGACATGAATGTAAATTTGATGAAAAAATATGTCTAGTTAGAATATTTCCATCTTTCTTCTAGTGATAAGCAGCCTAATCATGGATTCTATCCAGCAGGTAAAGAATCAAGGTGTAAATACTAAGAGTATTTTGGGCAAAACAAAACCCATACTTGGGGATTTGCCAAGTGCTTAAAAAAATAGCCAAATTGCCAATGCGTTCATGGCCAAATGCAAAATTTATATGGGTATTTAAAAACCGTTGTATGCCAAATTCTTCCAAGAATAACGTTTGTAGACTTCAGTACTTTTGAGATGGGAGCGTATGGAGGAGTATCGACGTCCCACCTTGGACAGTCATCCAAGAGTAATGTTTTTGAAAAATTGCAGATAGATCCACGGAAGCCGTGCATACAAGCATTGAAAAAAAATGATATAAAACAATGATGCGAGTAAGGCAAAAAGACAGTTGGAAGATCAACTGGTCGAGATGGAGGGAGTACTCTATAAAGCAGGTGCAAAATAACTGTATGTGCATTTTATTTTCAAAAGTATTTCTTTTGTACTTTTACTTACTTTATAACTACGGAGAATGGCATAAAATTTTCTCCAAAATTGTAATTGTAGTACAATAATCAATAAACATCCGAAAATCCATTTGTACATTTGTTGTCGATTAATCTCCTCCATAAAGTAACATAATTATAATTAAACATGTTTATCCTTTGACTAAAATAGTATACAGTGTATCTCAGACGGAAGCATGTGCAAATTTTTCTGCTACGTTTGGGAAAAAGCTAAATCTAGACTGAAAATTAATCCATTTTATTGGACCACTATTATTGCCATTTAGAAAATCCTGTCTTTAAAATGAAAATGGTCAGAGAGATTATTTCTTTAATCCAGATATATTTCATTGATTGATTTACAGAATACCTGATACAAGTAAAAAGCCATCTATAAAAGGATCGTATCTGTCAGGTAACGTATTACATTACAAAATTCACAATAAAGAAAGTGCTTTTTTACACGCATTTGTTACAAAAAAGAATAAATGAGTAACTGAGTGAACGCGGACAGATATTGATGCGTACGGGAAGCGAAACTAGTCAAAAGGCGAGAAGAACAGTGATAAGCAACACCATCTAGCACATTGTTGAGTCGATCTATTTCAATTTATTTATTTCGGCACCAGCTGTTTCTATGAAACGAGATGGTTTAACACTGCCGCCGAAATCTTTCGTATGGAAATGCTTTAATCCGCGCTTATTGAATATGAGATAAATTTCTTTAACGGAGAGGTTCAAAGAAATGTCTCATATGAAGTTTACGTTATTGTAAAGTAAAACTAGATATTAAAACATTTCATTGAGTCTAGTGGTCATGGGAAAATAATTTGTTTTAATATAAACTACTATAAAAGGAAACTTTTTAAGACTGTTCTGAGTTTTATAGAGCAGGTGTTCATAACTTTTTATACTCAGATTCCCATGCCTAAAATTTTTGGCAGCTTCCATAGTCTTTCCAAAAGCAAATACCAAGAACCTACATTTTTCTTTATTTTTAATACTTCCTTAAGTCGCTTCGATGTCCCAGGTAGTTGGTTAAGAGTCACTGTCTTAATTTAACCATGTAACTCATTCTTCTAGGGTAGTTTGCCTTAACCATTTTATTCTTGGAAGCTTCTAGCATAGAATATTTTACATAGGATCTACTCAGGACTCCCAGGCGTCCAATGAGTAAGAAATATTTATGCAACAAAAAATTAACAGAGGTCAAAGAGATACTTAAAAAATGATGTAGCGCATTTACAGATTAATATGACACGATAAGATACTAAGACAATAAGGAAATTAATAGAAAAATATCAGAAGCATTCAGGAAATGTGCAACATCCGACAACGAAAGAGCATAACTGAGCGATAATTGAGCGTTCTGAAAACACAGAAAAAATATTTTTAGAAGGTTTAAAAAACATTACTTTTAGAAACCTAAATCCTTGAAGCATTGGGTAAAGTTTAGGAATCATGAGCACAGATAATGAAAGGGTTCATGTAGCTAGCTCGAGGAAGTGTTTTGGGCAATTTAGGAGAGGTATTATAAAAGGAAAATTAAATATGAAATTGATCAGACGAGGTATATGTTGTTTGCCTGAAAATTGGAAGACTTGTATGATCGCTCTTGATACGATTGGGTATAATGAAAAAATAGCAAACGGTTTAAAGAAGATGTAATTCTAGATACATGCGGGAAACCATACATAGGTAGATACATAGGTATAAAAATATAAACCTATAATTTTCTTCTACCATATATTATCTCTTGTTCTGTCTTCATTTCTAGTCCCTCATGTAGACTTTGTCCCTTTTATTGTGACTTCTCTTTTCCTCTACTTTCCGCAACCGTAGCCATTTTCTAGTGATCTATATTCCTCGAAGAAATTTATATATTTTCTTTATCATTTCCAGTCCCTTCCCTTCTTCCGCAAAACACAATTCCCAATCCCTTGACATTTCTACCTCTTTTTCACTCCTAGATATCCCTACGCACCCATTAACCCTATGCTCCCAATCTTCTTTTTCGCAACCACATATCCTGCATTTTCTCACATCTTCATCAATCCAATACCTATTTCCTCTCTCTACACTCTCACATCTATACCTAACTATCAACTTCTTATCCTCCATACTTAAGACATACAAAAAATATCCAGACATTCCTGCTCTCGCTCTTTCGTTCCAACCTTTCGTTAAATCTAATAGCTTTTATAATTTCTTCGCTTCCCTGCATCTCAATGTATTTCATTCCTTGCTCCAATACTTCATTCACCCACAGTCTTTCATTCTTCTTTCAAAATACCATCGACCATTCAAGTCTTTCATAAGCTTTTCATAAGGGAGAGAAATCTTCCCTTTCATAATGTAAGAGAAAGATTTTCTTTTTCTTCCCCAGTCATTTATGTTCCCCTCCCTTCTAAATTTATCCATACAATCCTTATATCCACTTCTTACCACTCTCTCCGCTTCATCATTCATCACCATTGATTCATACTTTACCATTCACCAACGTTTGAACTTATCCACTTCAACAAAAATAATTTCGCTTGACATATACTTTTCTATATCTAGGACTCTTTTTATATATCGAACCTACACTCTTTCAATTTGTGCCCTTTGTGTTACAGGCCATACTTCCAATCCATACATCATTGTACTCTTTATACATACATCCATAACCAAATGTATCATTTTTACAAAATCTCCAACTCTCTCTTCCAAGATGCACCTAATTCTCTACGCAGCAATTTCAGCTTTATGTACAACCATCTAGCTTACCATTAGCTTACTACCTCACCGGTTCCAGTTGAATATGCTTATAATCACAAATATTACAAAAAGAATTAAATTGGCATTAAGGATTCAAAAAACAGGATTTTAGTTGTTGGGTACCACGAATGTAATTAAAATAATTAGAAATATCTTTGAAAGCGAAAGTTTTAGTAAATTGTTCGACTACATGACAATTTTTATATATGTACAAGGTATATTAATATTAGAGTTTACAAGATTAAATTATTCAGAAACAACTGTTATAAAGCTGTTTAAGTGATTTTTAAATTACTCAACGAGAGCAAAATGGAACATAAGTATGAAGATAACCGGCTCATTAATACAACATAAATTATTTTAATAAATTAACAAATCATTACGGTAGAGAGATAAATAAACGATGCCGATGTAGTCACAAGAGCCGCCTCCGTATTCTTGTGCCTCGATTCCATACGGCGTGATCCACTGAATTTTTTCGAGTTCTTTACGAGTTCTCCGAAACTTTGTTCTTAGATGTGTGTGTGTTTGTGTGTATTACAACGAGAGGTTACACTTCCGTTTCTGATTTTTGCGAACAGCTATTATTATGAATTTAACCGAAAACTTGTATGACTTAACGATTCTTGCACCCACACATTTTCAATAAACCGTTATAGTTCACACCCTTTGTGTTTTTGACCGATTGTTAGTCTTCTTTCCTTGGCTGTTAGTTCTACAAATTTTAACCGAAGGCGTTTCGGTGCGATTGTATCCAAGATTTTGGTCATGTAGAGCTACCACCACCGCTTATGATCTACACCATCGCCTATGAGTTATCATCACTTATGATTCACATGACCATGCCCTTCTTCAGATTATAAATATGGAATTTTGCACATTTGTCTCATAACAATTTGGAAACATACCAGTAGCGAACTTGAAAAGAATATATAAATGCAATGAAGAAGAATGCCTGAAACAAAGAATCAACATATTTTTATTATCATATAAATCATAATATCTATAACCAAGATACACAAGACATCAAATTAAAGAACCAAGTTTTAAATAAGAAATTCAATAAAGCCTTTGTAAATTTTAAATCAACAATTTTGAATTTATTGATAACAAAAAATACATTGCCAATCATATTACAACATTGTCTATTTTCATTTATCAAATTTTGATTTTTTAAGCATTTTATTAAGTTTTTACGTTTTTGTTAACATATTTATATTCTGAAGAAAGGCATGGTCATGCTTGAAACGTCAATAAAAAAGTTTATAATCTAATTTGTGATTTCACATCAGACCCAAACTTTAAAGATTTTTATAAGAAATATTCATATATATATATATATATATATATAATATATATTTGTATATATATATTCCGAGAGTGGAATCTGATGAGTAGTTGTTTGACTTCAGGGTTATCACTCGCGTGGTAGGCACGTGTCGCAATATTGCGAGGTGCACTTCTCTAGAACGGCTATACTCATACCCAAATAAGCAAGAATCTACTCGCGGTCAAACAAAATACAGCATCCCGAACCAGCACCATCTGAACCAATTGCCATTGCAACTCTTCCGTACTTAAAATGAACTACCGACAAAATATCATCGATCCTAAAGAAAAACGGCATCAAAACAATATTTACCACACATTGAAAAATCAGCAGCATATTATCCAAACCAAAAGACAAAATTCCACTAGAAAACCAAGGAGTGTACGAAGTACTCAAAATAAGTTCATTGAAGGCAGAAATTACTACAAATTTAGAAATTGATGAGCACATAATCTTAGGTACCATTATACAAGCCGGTTGTACGAATACTCAAGGTATAAAATCACCATAGGAGACACAACGCAACTCACGCGATAAACATCAAACAAAGAATTAGTAGTTTTTGGACGACATTTGATAAATTGTTTTATTATTCTAAAGTGTCAAAGTCAGGTACTTCAATATGTTTAAATTGAAAGAAATTTAATCAGTGATTTTTTGTATCTTAACAATTGGTGCACAAACAAGTACATTGAAAAAAAAAACTGCTAATAAAACACCATTGGGCTCAAAGAACGATGGAGTGCGCAAAGATAGGCATTCCGATTTAAAAAATCAGATTGGCGATTGCAAGAAAACCCAATGCGACAACCAGCGAACAAACAGCGATCTTAAAATTTAATCTTGAAATAAGCGAGTATTTAATTATATAGACGTCTACTTAAATGATAGGACTAGGTTATGTGGAGGGTAAATCTGAACCGGAGGGTAAAGCACAAGTTTGGCAAAATATAAGGAAATTATTTGAATGTCTCTGTCTGACAGTGGACTTATATGTGGTGAATGATGATGATGATGATGATGATTGAGTGCTTGTTATAAACGATGAGTAGATGGGATTGTGGAATTATAGATACTCTGTAACAAATTCCTGCATCAACGATTTTCGTGAATGATGTGTGACCTTTTTGTATAAACTGGTGGATGCGCTGGGCTCTAGCGTGCAAAACCGGATGTCGGTACTTTGCGGGTGTACAGGCGTACTTGCTAATAATAGCTAATATGTATAGTCTGGTTTACGAATGTTGACCATCGACGTATGAGGAAGAGGGTGAAACTAAGAAGAGAAATTTAGTAAGATT
>WYDF02078058.1:0-11229 GCA_009867245.2 Adranes taylori | reverse complement strand
ATGTTAAAGACAGGGAAGGCAATATTTGAAGATTTGATCTGATTATGACGTTGCTGTTACCTTTCTCGATGATTTCAAGCCGTTAGCATGCGCAAGTGAAGCGGTGTAACTTATATTTTTATCAATCATGGGGGAGTAGCTCATTTTCCACTTTCATTAAGTATGGACAGGAGCCTTATGAGAGAGGAGCTCTCATATGGAGCTAGAGCTCTCACAGGAGCTCTAATGGAACAGGATATGGAACAGGAGCGCTCATATGGGCCTTATGAGAGAAGGGAATTGTCTTGGGAGGAATTATTGTAACAGCAAAAGGTGTATGAGAAGGATTGCGACTGGTGGCACATATGATGATGGATGTAGAGAGAGATGAAAAAATTAGGGAGTGTAAGTATACTAGCTAGTATAAATACACAGTGCCGTGGAAAGAATAAAGGTGGTGGAAATAATACTGGAGTATTTAGAGTCAGAGATAATTATAAAAGAAAGAAAAATAATTGCTAGATTTTTGTGCAGAAGTATGGAGCGGGGATGTAGGTATTGGATGAATGAGAGCGAAAGAATGTGTATGGAAAAAAGAAAATGTTAGAGGGAAATTGAAAGGTATCTTTGGGAACGGAAATTAATGAAGCTAATATTATGAGGAAAATATTAATAGATATCAATAAGGGGGAGACAAAATGCTTGATATGGGAGGAATAGTAGTGTAAAAAGGAAAGTAGCATATGTGGGATGTGAAAGATTGGAATAATTCTTTCCCGGACCGCCCAGGGATAGAATTAGGGGTGAAATAATAATACAGATAAATTGAATTTTGTATTATTAACACAGATTTTTGTTTTGTTTGCCTCTATTTTTGCTTAAATTTGTTATCGTTAACAAATTAAAAAAGTTGTATCGTAAGCATATGATACGACCACTGTTTCCTGTGAAACGTTTATAAAAATTAATTTAGATCATCCACAAATATTAAAAACAGAGTCGGCCCCACAACATACTCCTGTGTGGTCCAATTTTAATATCTTCATAATTAGATACCACATTATAACCACACTCAGTACATGACACTCTCTGCTACCTACCAATTAGATACGATGTTAGCCACTTGGGAATTACTCCTCTGAAAGCATATTTATATAATTTATTTAATTGTAGTACATGCTTTACACTGGCGTTTCCCAACCCGTGCTCCTCGGAGCCCTTATTGCACCGCATGCACTTCTCAGGGTCCCTCAGCCGTTCCAGGAGATACAAGGAATAAAAATCGGAATCAAAATAATAAAAGAGGAAATTACATTCTGAACGAAAATTTGCCGATTTGAATTATGTCCGAGTGATTTCTTGGAAGTAAAAATACGAGCATTCTAGCGAGTGATTATACACCGTTGAAACGTGCGAAATGCAATGTTTGAATCTCTGCGAATAGACGACAACCACGCGTGCAGTGTCATGGAAGCAATCACTTCGCTGATGTTGGCCGTAGTATACGTATATATATAAGGACGAAAGTCTGAAACGTATGTGATGGGTGATGGCGGCGGTATCACGCACGCGCCTGTTTTTCTGGGAAAGAAAACCTCATCTTATATTCGGGTTATATTTTCAAGCTATGTTGAAACTATTAATATCGATCAAATGGAATTAAGGTCTAATCCTTTCAATGAAAATCCTTTTACATCTAATAACTCTTTGAATACGTTTAATGAGAATTTTCTATCAACTTGCTTCCTTCTGCGAGGTAAAGTCTTTCTAGGTTAGATATTGATAATGTCAAGATGCATTCAGATAAAACAATTACTTCCAATAACTAATTCTTACTTAAACACCCTTCACATAACGTGGGTAGATATTACAACCTGAGATACAATATTAAAACAATCTTCAAATTTAATCAACTGGCAATAACTAATTTTCATAATAATTTTGATAATTTAATTAATGTAAAATTTAATTCACAATGAGGGAATGTAGAAAGGAAGTATTTGTAATATGAGATCAGAGGATTGAGAGTGTAATAAGAAATATAAATATTGTGTTACGTATTGGCATAGAATGGATCAAGAAAGGAACACGTGAAGATAGTGACGAAGAAGGCAAGGGGAGTGATACAGAGAATGAGGAAGGTATGGAAGAGAAAGTTTAGGGAATCAGTGAGAGTGAGGTTGAAGATTATGGACGTGTGTGTGACTAGTATAATTGTGTATGGAGCGGAGATATGGGCGGTATATGAAAGAGAGAGGATGGAAAGGATGCTGGGATTGGATAGAAATACTAGGAATGAAATAGTAATGCAGGAGATTGGAAAATATAAATGTTGGATAAGTGGAGTGAAAACAATGGTGAAGTTTGAGGAAAAAGTATGGAAAGATGAAGGGAAAAGATTGGTTGAAGAAACACCATTGAGAGAATGCTGAATGAGGGAAGACTTGGTGCTGTGAATGAATGGATTAAGTGTAGAAAAAAGATGAATATGAGGTTTGGATGGTCGACAGATAGATGGTTTGAGAAGATGATTGGAGGTAGGAAGGTGTTGAGTGAGATCAAGAAAAAGATGACGGATGTGGAAAGGCAAGAGAGATATGGAAGAATAAATGAAAGCAGGTATAATAGTAAATATATGTGGATTATGGATGAGGAGGGTATGGTTAAGTATTTGGCATCAGAAATAAGTATGGAAGAAAAAAGAATGTTTGCAAGGTTTAGATGTGGGAATGAGGCAAATAAGTATTGGTTGAATTGAGTAAGATAGATTTTGTAGCATCTGTGAGAAGAAAGAATAAAAATGGATTCATTGGATGAATGAATGTGAAGGGTTTGACTGGAGTGAGAAAGAAAAGGAGTTGGATGAAAATTGGAGAGTAAGTTTGGGAAAAGAGGGGAAGGGGTTAGATATAATGAAAAGGATTTAGTAAAAGGAGGTAATAGGGCAGGTTAGATATAAGAACAGAATGAAAATAAGGAGGAGATAAGTAATAACGAATATAGAAATAGCAATAAGAAAGAAGAAGAATGAATAGGCGAGGAGTGAAAGGGAAAAAAAGAATGGTGTGGGGCATGTAAGGAATTTAAGGGAGTGGTATAAGAATAAAAGATGTTGGATGTGTGCGATGGACGGTGTATGGGAGAAGTTGTGGAGTAAGGGAGGTGTGATAAAGATTGGGGATTGGGGGGAGAGGAAGTGAAAAAATGGAAAGCATGTATGATGTATGATGTTTGGGAGATTTGTTAGGGGTAAGGGAAATAGCCTTTCCTTCTCAATGAATATGTTTTTATTATGTTATTGTGACTTGTAAGAATTATTGTTATTGTACTGATGCATTTTTTCTATACTGATGAATTATGAATTATTGGTATCAATTATTGATGTATTATTATGTGATTATATGCCAATGGAGGTTGATTTTTTATTTATTAATTCACATGAAGAAAATTTCTTAAATAAATGCATCAGATATACTCCAGAAAAGAAATTGCACAAAAAAGTCTAATATCTACTAATCGCATAAATTGTTCATATTGTAGAGAAAACCCTAATCTCATGGGAAATACAGATTTCTTCAATGTTACATAAATTGTGGCACAGGAACAAATAGACATTTTCCATATCTTTCCATAATAATGAATACAATAGGTTCAAACAAATCTTCAGTAAATACAACATCAATATAGATTTTCACGCATCAAACGAATTGAACAAAATTAAGAATAATAAATATAAGACCCCAACCTCTGATTAATGTGGTATATATCAATTACATTGTAACTCTTGTAACTCGTCCTACATTGGCTTAACAATGAGAAATTTTAAAGTGAGAATTTTAGATCATAGTCAAGCTGGAATAATGACACAAGCCAGTTCGCCAAAGATGTAAACAACAATGATCATGATTTTGATTCTCGTTTATTTTAAAGTCTTTAAAATTTCTAATAAATTACATGTAGCTAAACATTTGGAACAGGTTTATATTCATGTCAATGAATGGAAGGACAATGATGATTTGATCAATAGACAGGTGGGTTATGATTTATCAAAATATCTAAAATTAATAGACATTCATTTATACTAATTATCATATGTTCTACTCCAATTTGAATTTAAATAAAGTATAAGATAATGTGAACTTAAAATATAAGTAAATATTACTTAAATTAAAGTCATAAAGATAAAATAGGGTCGTACTGATGGCATTTGTTTGATTATCTCTGGATTCATCCTTCCTCCAATTTGAAGTATTGTTTGGGGAATTAACTTCATCATGTTACAAGTTATAGGATGTTATAGGATGTCTATATGTCTATATGGGTATATGGATGCCTAAACAAGTTATAGGATGTCTATAATCAAATAGTTCTAGTAAAATATTGATATAACATTAATAATTTCTTTAAAATTTTATAAATAAATTTTACAAATTTTTATGAAACTCAAATTCATATATTTTGTTGATCAGAGCAAGATAATAATTTCATTTTCTTGACTAGTAAAGCTTAAGATTTTGAATTATTAAGATATATAGACAGTCAAATAAATTACTTTAAACAAAGCGGTTTCCGTGAGCTACGTGTTAATTGGTTTTCATAATATTGTTACCAAAATGTATTCATATGCCTTATAACAGCCATTTACAGTTCTGATAAAGTGCTAATCGTTTCCACAAAACATATCAACTGGCTTAAATTGCTGGGCTTGGAAGCTCATCTATCATGCAAATTTTTATTAAATGAATTTTTGGAACACTAGTCTTGGATTACATTAAAATGTGGAGTCTAACTGAGGCGTACTTTGATATTCAATCGAGTATCTTGTTTTTCCAGTTCTTCGTTAGCATTCTTAGATTTTGATAGACATTATCATAGATTTTGATAGAGTATCCTGATTTTGTATTTCTTCATTAGCATTCTCTTATTTTGATAGACAACCTATTCATCTATAACTGACTCTTCACCTTCTTGCTCAGAGTCAGAGTCATGTTCACTTCGTTCATAATTCATAGACACTTTCGCTGGCACTATCCTCGTCACTTGCGGCTTAATTTTCGGCTTAAATTTCATGTAATCCCAGTAAAGCACTAGTGTCAAAAACCGGATAAGTAACCGATTTTGTATGTATGGACCTGAATTGAAACAAAAAATGATTTCACTTTTAGTGTGGTGCGGTCACAATGACCGTACAAATAATTTGATACAACGTAATTTGAAAAATAAGTGTCCGAGGAACGACGTACTCACACTGTTTTCTTATAACACACTAACTTAAAGATACAGAGACGCTGAAGGCAAAACAAGAAGGGGGAGGGGTGGGGGGTAAACTCTAGAGAAGCAAATAAGTGCATCGGTCATGATGTCCGCCCCAAAACAGTTAAGGGTTAACAAAATACAGTTGATGGTGTCTACGTAGATACGAAACGTTGTATTTCATATATGTTGACGTCAAATGTAAGTATGTTACTTATGCAACAAAAAATTAGTTCCAAGTTTTTTAATATTATAGGAAATTAGAATGCTAGAGTAAATTTTAGAAAATTACAAAATTTTGTTTTTTGTAACTATTCAAATACGACTATGAAATTTTGAATGCTGTTATTTTTTGTATATTTATATTATGTTTGATTTTTAACTATCGACATTTTTCGCCTTTCAAATGTTTCTCTATCTCTTCTACTTTAGGAGACATCAATACTGTCTGCATTAGAAAGTACACATCCTGTATATACCTCTTGACTATTAACTGCGTCTATAAATATTTGCAGAGATGATTGTTTGTTTTTTATAAATTAAATATATTTACATGAAATTTGAAGCCTCTGAAACTCTGAAATATGATTAATATTTAACAAACATGCTCCGTTTGTAATTGTTCAACGTGAAATTCGATTCCAGACCTTGAACTATTATCAGCAATATAATACAGAAAGTGTGTAAACAATCTATATCTGCGTTCTTATATTATCGACATTCAAAAATATTTATACGCGTTATTTTGTTGGGTTTGATTACTGAAAGCAGTGATGGAACATAATTTTTTTTTATTGAAATAATACATTTGCCAGCTTTAACAGAGTTTGGTAAACACATGCCATCAATTTGGGAAAGTATCCTGCATGCCAAAAATAGCATGTGCCAGTAAATGGCACATTGAGGATACATTTGCAAGTAAAATTGCATACAAGCTTGTTACGGCGTTTATTCTTATAAAAGCAGGATCATGGTTTTGTTATTATTCTCTTTGTACAACCACCATACCGCTTTCTATCTTTTGTAAAATAATGCTAATGCTTTATTACATACTTATATACTGGCTATTGAAATTTGAGGTTTCCGCCACTGTAATCTGATGAGTAGTTGTTTGTCTTCAGGGTTATATCATCAGCTTCATCTTTGTCGTCAGCGCTTACTGCACCTGGTACGGTGACGCATGTTGTTGTGTCTACACATATTATTGACTGGGTACACTGGGTGTTTAAGTAGATGCTGATAGTGGTCGTACCGTAAATGCATTTTTGTCTAGTTTGTTGTTGACGTGATTTATATGTTGTTTATTTTCACATGCTATCGCCAACATTTTTATGGAAGACATTGAAACAAGAGATTTGGACAAGATTCCTCTAAAACCAAAATTATGGTTGCTCTATGTTGAAGACACATTTGTGATATGGCATCATGGAAATCAAGAACTACAGAAATTTATCGACGCACCTAATACTGAGCACCCAAACATCCAATTCACCATGGAAGTAGAGAACGATCATCAATTATCTTTTTAGATGTACTAATTTCAAAGAAACCTAACAGGTCTTTTGAGCACACAGTTTATAGAAAGACAACGCATACAAACCGCTAATTCACACCTCCATTCAGGACAGAAATATTCCATAATAAAAACTTTAATTCATCGGTCAAAACTACTTACCGACAATGAAGGAATAGACACTGAAGTCGCAATATTGCGAGGCGCACTTATCCAGAACGGCTATACTAATATCGACCTTTTTGCATTGAGGTATAACAAGGTTATTCCTCAATGCAAAAAATGTCAAAGACATAGGCATACTCAGAAATTCTGTAATAGAGTGTCTTCATGTGTTAAGTGTGCAGGTAATCATTTGACCACAAATTGTAGTAAAGATTTCAACGCTCTATCCAAGTGCATCAATTGCTCTGAAGCCTGCCAACTACAGAGGCTGTGCAATTGCCAAAGAGTTACATAAAAGAAGAGACAATATCACAAAAGGTAAGAGATTTAATAATCAACCAAAATTATTTAACTCAAATCCCGTAAGAACTGGTGTATTCTATGCCAGTGCTACTCAGAGGAAAACGGCTGAAACACCTCTTGCTTTACCATCTGTTGCTCCGTTTAAGCCATCTATTGATCAAATTTTGCAAAATATGTGGAGCACTCTTCAAAGTTTCACTACAAGATTTAAGTAGTTAGAATCCAGTATGCTAGAAGATGGTTCCAAAGCTGGAAAGAAGTAACTATGGATCAACAAGATCTAAGAATAGCTACTTGGAAGGTAAATGGCATTCTAAATAAACAACATGAGCTTTAAGTCTTCTTAAATACTCAGAATATATTTATGTGTCTTATCTCAGAGACACACATGACTAATCATTCTTATATTAAATTATGAGGCTATAAAATATATCACACTATTCATCTCAGCAATCAAGGCAAGGGTGGTACTGCGGTTATTATTAGAGATTCAATTAATCATTTTGAAGTATGTCATCTGCAACGAGATGATGTCCAACTCACTGTAGTTAGCATTAATTCTACCAAACAAAACTTAATGTTGGTGCTATTTATTGTCCTCCAAGATTTAATCTTAAAACAGACGTTTATTTGTCCTTCCTGTGTCATCCTGGAGAAAGATTCATCATTTGTGGTGATTTTAATTCCAAACGGATTGACTGGAGATCTAGACTAATTACAACTAAAGGTTGTGAATTAAGAAAAGCCATCCATGAATGAAATTGCAACTTTCATTCTACTGGTAAGCCCACTTATTGGCCCACTGATCCTAATAAAACACCACATTTATTGGACTTTTTCATCTCAAGAAAAGTTTCTGCTAACTTCATCGATGTGGAAGAATACTTAGAACTTGACTCTGATCATTCAACTGTTATCTTGAAACTGAGTGAAGTGATAATTAGAAGAATAGCATGTCCTGCTTTTGTCAATAAAAATACCGATTGGGAAAGCTTTCACACTGATCTTCAAGAGAACATCAACTTGAACATTAATTTAAGAACAGTGACACAACTGGAAGAAGAAACTGAAAATTTCACCAGACTTATTCAAACAGTTGCTTTTAATACTAAAGAAGTTATTCATCTAACCAAAGGAATAAATTATCCTGTAGAAATCATAAATCTGGTTAAAGAAAAACGGAAAATTAGAAGAAGATGGCAACAATCTAGGAATCCCTCTGATAAGACCATCCTATAAAACAAAACTTAGAAATTGAGAAGAGAAATCTAAAAACTCAGAGAGCAGTCAATGAACACTTATCTAACAACAGATAAAGACATAAATTACTCTCTCTCTCTCTGGAAAGCAACCAGGAAGATTAAAAGACCGACCGGTCCATAGACTAGAGACAACAAACAAAAATCAGATATGCTTGCAGAGCATTTGGCAAACATATTTACTCCGCATGACATGCAGGAAGATGTAGTTTTGCCATCATATAATAATCGGAAATCTGAAAATATCCCACCAGTCACTCCATAAGAAGTAGCTGTAGAGATTAAGAAAAATCTTAACCCGAAAAATGCACCAGAATTTGGTCTAATTCCTGGTCAAATCCTGAAACAGCTGCATAGAAATGGTATTGTTCTACTAACCTATCTTCTTAATGCTGCCTTTAGATTGAAACATGTCTCTTCTTGCTGGAAAGTCGCGGATGTAATTTATGTTGCCAACACCTGGTAAACCACCAAATGATCTAAAGTCTTACAGACTTATATTCTACGATTGATCAAGTACATCGTATTACTAATATCATCGAACAAGCAATTGAAGGCAAACAGGTCTGTTCTACTGTATTTCTAGATGTTGCTCAAGCTTTCGACAAAGTTTGGCATGAAGGTTTAGTACACAAACTAAATAAAATATTTCCTAAACAATATGTACAAATATTAACATCATCCTACATACCAGATCGATTATTTAGAATTAAACAGGGGGATGAATACTCCGAGTAAAGAGAAATTAGAGCAGGAGGCCCCAAGGCAGTGTACTTGGTCCTATTCTCTATGTCCTATTCACTAGTGATACCCCAACCTTAATAGATACAACTGTGGTTACTTTTGCAGATAAAACTGCGCTTCTAACGGTTGATCAAAATCATGAAGATTCTACCGGAAAACTTCAAACAGCTACCAATTCAGTCATAGACTGGATTAAAAATGGAAGATTAAGCTCAATGAGCTCAAATCAATTCATGTCAGCAACATGCAACCAACCAGTTTCCACTAGAAGTAAATGGTGCCTTATGAACTAAGTGCTAAATATCATGGGATGACCCTGGATGCTAAATTACGATGGAAGGTACACGTCAAAAAGAAAAGAGCTGAGCTTTCACTCAAATACAGACAACTTTATTGTCTCCTTGGTAGAAACTCCAAGCTGTCAATATCTAACTAATTGGTAATCTACAACCAAATTCTGAATCCCGTATGGCTATATGATACATCACAACCCTGGGGTTGTGATGTAATATCAAAATTATTCAAAGCTTCCAGAAAAAGGTATTGTCAATGCACCATGGTATATCCGAAATTCTGATCGCCATCGTGATCCTCAGATATCTACAGTAAAAGAACAGATTAAAAATTATGCTGGTAAACATGAAGCCCGATTATACCTTCACATCACTGCGTCCGAAGATTGAAGAGAACCAAACCAACTGATCTTATGTAGTGTGTTACGTGTTAAAGCAGAGCATAGTGCGCGATTGAAATGAATATTCCAGAAAAAGTAGGAGACGTCGCTGGACTGTCTCTAAAAAACATTCATCACTAGTTTTAAGAAATTAGCAGATATAAATTAATGGTTAGTCCATTGTGACTACCTTTAATACATAAACTCCAGTAATATATTTCGGGGACTATAATCACCTTTTCCTCAGAACTAAATTATATTTAAAGCAGGATTTTCCAACCAGTGGGGCACGTCTTCCTTGGAAGACATAGTCAAATCGTAGGCCTCCTCTCTTAAGAGGCAAAGTGAGATGTCCAGACAGCTCTCAGCTTGTACCACCCCGCTGGTGCAAGATGTTTTTTTTTATGGCAAAAACCTAACCTTTGTTTTTATATTAGGACGAGACTGTAATTAATAACAATTTAATTTGTATTAAATTCTCATGCTTATCCAAATTTTTTTAGAAGCCTATGCATTGTTTCAGTCGTTTTTGATTCAAATTTATAACCACAGTTTCAAAAACTTGAATTGAATATTTTAAGCCTTATATATTTTTTTTGTTTTAATTATATGTATAGTTTATGAAGCTTCTAGTTACTTGTTGAAAAAATAATATAAAAAATTGAAAATATTTTAATGTGAGATACCTTTTACCTTTATATTGTTTATATTAGAGATTAAGCTATTTTCTACTTGCCACGTAACACACGCATCAGGATGCTGGCTTCATGAGCTGCTTGTTCTAAGTGTCCTTCATTCACCCTTCGCGATACGGACCTTGACCTGCGTATCATGTGCCTAACGAGCGTCAAGGGGCAACAACGGATAGCGCGCCTCTCCTCTATCCTTGAATTTTCCCACCATACACCCGCATCTCATTGGCAATAGAGTAGTTACTAAAACTCACTTTCAGCACAAAAAGCAGCTAATAGAACATGGTTGCCAAATTTTCTTAATGTAGTTTTAACAGACGATATTCATAACATGTTTTGCAGAGTTTCATTAAATAGTTATTTGCCCTAAGCTGTACTAAGAAGATGAATTGTTTTAGGTGATATTTTATAAATAAATTTGGTTATTTAAAAGTAATATAATAAAGTTTGTTGTTCTTAGTATTTCCAACTTCATAGATGTGACTCGATTCGCGATTTTAATTGACTGATAATGCGTAGATTCTATTTATAATTCAAAATTTATTAGGATAATTCCATTAGTAAAAATAGCAAGAAAAAGGTAACGAATTAGAGATAATTTGATTTCTGTTATTATTTGTTCTTCTGATTAGAACTTGACTTCTCTTC
>WYDF02078047.1:0-11229 GCA_009867245.2 Adranes taylori | reverse complement strand
TTGCCTAAGAGAAGATTTATTGTCGATAGTGTTGCGCAGAGTTTAGTTAAATTTAAGTTGAGTCTAGTGCAACTAAATAAGAATAGTACTCGTAACCTTACCAATAGCGAAGTCTAGTGTTTTATTCTACAGAGTAATGGGAATCGAGGGATTATAACATAATTTCGTGGTAGATAAATAAAGCAGATATTAAAATGAATTACATTCTATTGATATTGTGATTGATTCTATTGATATTGCAGATATTAAAATGAATTACATTCTATTGATATTGTGCGAGGATAGGGTAGGAGGAAATCGCTATGCACCAATTCTAAAAATATTCTCTCTCTACCGTCGCGTTGGGGAGTTAAAAACAACCCCCAGAATTAAAAGCGACAAAAAATACAATAAAAAAAGAAATCCCTTTTCATATAGTATCATTGTATTTAATTTGATTAGGAAATCAAATTCAGCTTTTATTACAGAGCTCCAGCATTTGGAAGCTAATAAAAAGTTCATTTTCCGAATCGTTAATTGTTACACCGTAATAGTGTAAACAAAACGCTATGGAGGAAGTCCGAAAAAACTACCAATAGCCTAGCTTCGTAAAGTAAAAGATTGAATTAAAAAAAAGCGTGGCAAAACGCCATAAAATCACCAAGTAATGCATTTATCTGATTCGAGTGTTTGAAATATTTTGGAAATTCATGATAAACCTTTCAAGATGATGATCTCTAACCTGAGCAGATAAAGGTTCGAGTGTGAAAAGCGAAAGCGTTCAAACGCTTGCACACGGCTGTTGAAACCCCAAACGTTGTGTTTTCTAGTGAAAAAAATTTCACCATTGAACAGTTTGTAAACAAACAATTTGAATACTCGTTTGGTCGTCATTCACCTGATCAGGTGATAGTATGGGGCGAAATATCTGCTAATAGACTTTCTCAGCTTGTGTATTTGGTGTAAAATTGCTTTGAAAATATAGGTACGTAAACATTTAGATTCCAAATCTTGGACCTTTCAGCAAGTTTTGGCATCACCATAAAAAAGCTCGTGTGAATGAAAATTGGGTAAGACAAAATGTTCTGCACTTCAATTCGGCACAACAAAAGCTGTCAATGCCATTTGGACTATTTTGGAAGCTATAATATGCAGTAGAAAATATGAAAATTTATTGTAATGGCAACAAAAGATATTAGATATATTCACTTCTTGAGATTCTAATATAAAGGTCTTTAAATATTTTAAATAATAGATCTAAGGGAAATACGATTTATTTTATTGAAAGAATAGATACACGCATGCCATCTGTAACTCGTGTAAGAAGTTTTGAACAAAGTGTCACTTGTTGATGTACGAGGGGAACCGAGACAAAAATAAATTAGTGGCACAGGAGAAAAAAAAAGGTTTTATGGAATCCGTTTTATGTTCCTGTATATTAGAAAGATATAACTGACAAAATAATTTATGTGATAGATGTTTAATTAGTAAAAGTAAGAAGCAATAAACTTCTTCTAGAAGATTAGTATGCGAGAGGGCGATACAATCGACCGAAAATATAATAAGCAAAAATTCAGTAGACCAACAGATAGAATTTGAATAGTAGTTGACAAAATCAAAACGAAAAGTTTAATTTAAGTAGACGTATTTTGTCGTTCATTTTGTTTTTCTATAAACTATGACTGATGTGCAAATGTGAGTAGATATTTAATTATATATTTTGGGTAAGGAACTGAAACACTTTAAGTTCTTTGAATTTATTCTAAGTAAATAATTTTATTTCAATATAACTAATGTTCATTTCTCAACAAATTAATTAACTTTTATTTACATTTGCTTACTAGTTTTACATGTAATGTCCTGTTTAAAATAACAGTAACGGGGCTTTATGAAAGTTCAGGACCGCAGGACCGCAATATATTTTATTATGTTGTCAGTGAACCAGTTCTTTATTAAATGGTCTCTAATTAATATTAGTAATTAAATGTTGCTTGGTCGTTATTTCATTTATTTTCTACTGAGAGGAAAATTATGATTTATCCGAATTAACATTTTTATAATTTAAATAAATTGTACAAAAAGGTAGTTTGTAATTTACTCTTTTGCGCCTCGCAATTAGAAATTAATCCAATTACTGTGGAGCGTAGCTAGATCAACGGGGTTTAAATAAAAGGCACAGTTTAAACTCTAACAAAAATCTCAATTTCAGTAAATTAATCAGTCAGTTTTATAGTATTATCTAAGGTAGCAATAACACGTCATAATTAATTAAATGCCATGCGATGAACTTATTATACGGGGAAGGTGTAGATCGCTTGTTTACATAAAATAATCACAATGAACTGTAGTAGGTATATGTGTAAGTGGTTCTACTAAATATATTAGATAAACACGCTTTTAGCGAACGTTGCTTCTTAATTGTCTTGATATTATATCTCGCTTGTATTCGTAACATAGGTTAGCTCACTTAAAATATACATAGTTATGATTTAGCAATTTCCTTGTTTAATTCAAAGCAAATAAAATGACCACAAAAATTTGTCTTCGATAGTGCATGTACAGTACACATATTTGAAAATATACTATAAGTTGACATTTAGCATTTATGTGATAAGAATATATTAAATATTTTGATTTCATCATAATTACCATATTTGCACAAATAAGTATAGATAATTAGTTGCTTAATTTTGCCTAAACATCTTTTGATAAATAAATTTCATATATTTATTTATATACTTCTTTATACCTTTGAGATACAGAAAAATTATAGATTTAACTTATACTTTCGTACTTGATCCTGTTCTAATAACAGTAGTTTTCTTTATTACAAGCAATGCAGGGACAAGTACATAGAGTTAAGTTTATAAATTGTTTGAATCTTTATAAAATTTCTCTTAATGATTCTTTGATTATTAAGCATATCTTGTCTTAACTTATCACTTGTTTCTTTTGAAGTGTAGAGAGGTTTCATTATTTCTTGGAAAAACAAGTGACAAATTCCATCTCTTCAATTATATAGTGCAATATTAACGATCATAACAGCCGTAACCGAGATTATCTTGATATTCCACTAATTGATAATTAATTAATATTTAAATGTTATAAAATATTGTAGTATGAGCGTTCATCGAAAGTACATCGGAGTATGAGGGTCCCATCCTTCAAAAATTAAAATTAAAAAATTAAATATTTTTCCTTGTTCATTACTTGAACATAATCCATAATGAGATTTGTTTTATTCTTTAACAAAATTCACCAACTCCTTTAATTGTTGCTATATATAAAATTAATTACTTGTTGATGAATAGAATCTTTAAAATATTGATGTGTTTTACTAAATTATGCTTAATTAATTCAAGGCCCGTATTTGCCTTATTAAGGTTAAATTTCTAGCTTTAATCAAGCAAGGTGCCATAAATTGTTGTGTAATTATAAAGTATGTACATTCTAAAAACCTCGCAAATAGCATTTCATTAATTCTGACTACGCTCTAAACAAATTATAGGTCTCCAATTCCGACTGAATTAAGTATGTTTTGACTGGAAGTTGAACCGAATTATCCTGCGGAAGGTAACTTAATTCCATGTCACAAATTTAAACGGGACAATATTCCTGCATTTGTAGTAAAATGCTGAGAAATTATTACTCTACAGAGTTTTGAATTAGGGTCACTTTATACAACTCAAAGCATTTAATTTAAATATAACACTTTGCATTAAAAACGATATTATTAAATTGTAAAACATCTAGTAACAAAACTGAACCATTATAATTTATATTTAAAAAACCACTTTTCAAATCAAATAGTATATAATGAAAATTTTTAAAGGAAACTCGTAACAACTTTGATAGCACTATATACGTATAAAACACCGGTTCCCGTTCTCCAGCGAACGACGCTCAACTTTAGCCGCGCGCCACAGCGCTCTCTTTCTAACGGTTTCCAGCGTTCCAAGCTCACATGCTTCGGTTTTGAGTAAGGCTGAGAAAACTATTGATGTCATAGTCGCGATAGTACACGCGAAAGTAACAAGTCCACCAATCAACGTATCCAACCCAAGTTGTAGGTTGATAGAATTAGAAAAAGAGCGCGTGTGGTGGTGATCTTTGAGATTTGTCATGTATTTTTGTTTAAACTATGTCAATCAAGTTTAGAAATATAAATAATATACCGATTAAAAAATCAAGAATTAATAAATAGCAACAAATGTGACAAGAAAATTAAAAATCTATATTTTAAGAGAACAATTTAAAAAATATAATTTCTTCTAAAAGTTTAATCACAACACAGAAAAGAAAGATTCAACAGGATATTCTAATAGAAAAATATAATTCCGCTGGCGAGATGGGTGTTTTTTAAACTTTAAAAATTTTATTTCGGAATTATAATAATAAAATGTATGCGAATTATATTTCAAATTGAAATTGAAAATAAAAAGTAGGAAATTATAATTTAAAGAACTTAATTTGCTTCAGGAACTTTATAATTAAATTAAAACTTAATTACAATTTACTTATGAATATATTTATAATGTGAATATAACAAACACAAGTTTTAGTTTCTTAATTCAAAACTAAATAAATGAATTTAGTTCATATGCTAATTGATCGTCAACTATTGCCAAGTCTGTGTGATAGTAACACGACTAAAACTAAGTGAAACAAAGATTAAACTAGCGCAAATATCGCCTACATAATTATGTTTATTTAATAATCAAATCATTTTTTTATATATGTATGTTTTGTGTACGTGCTAAATCGCATGAACCGATTTCTGCGCGCGTCAGTACGCGAGTTACAGTATAGTATTCGATACTATACTGTATATCACATAAATATCAACGACCGAACAAATATTGCGACGTAAACATTTTAAAGTCAGCATTTATGTAATGTCATATGAAATATCATGTTAAAAGATAAAATATATTAGATTTCTATCCTGATAAGTAATGTATTGTTAATTTTACAAGTAATAAATATAATTATTAATTCAAGTAATTTAGCCTTGGTTCTTGTTACACAAACAATTTTATAATAGCTAACGGCAAACCCCGATACTTAATTGGCGCAGTCAGATAGTAGGATCAGTTCACTGCGGAATTTCGACAAAATCGCGAAATCTCACATCGATACGAATTGTTTAAAACTAATAAGAATTCAAATATTGAAATTAATATTTGTAAAAGTGGAGCCAGCGTGGAAACGAAGACTAACATCGTACAGAATCCTCATAATTAAGAACAAACATATGCAACTATATTTCTACATAATATTGTAAGTAAATTTCATTCCGATTATTTTATTTTCCTGTATACTTAATTCTGTATGTATTCTCACTCAGATTCAGAAAAAGAATTACAAAATTTTAGTTAAAATATTATTAGGTAAATAAATATAAGGCCATCTACATTAATTTTATCAGATAATTTTCCAAATTTACGGAGCTGCACTTAACGCAAATCATTTAGATGGTCAAATACAATATTATCATATCAAGTGATCCCTAAATTTAGTGGGTATCATTCAGCATTGCCTTTATTTTTGGCTGCTTGTTAAAATTTTATAAAATCATTTGTTGATAAACAAAATGCGGTAAACCCTAGGAATGTATGGTGTCTCTGAATTATTGTTGGTAGGTTAGAAGGTAGAGCACAAACATTAATAGGAAATAGGGAGGATGCGATTTACTGGCCTACGATTAAACAGTTATTACAGCAATATTTCTCTGATCAACGTGATGAAAACTGGTTGGTCCGAGCTTTAATGATATTAAAATTAGATTCTCGTGAATTACCTTATCAGTTTGGTATAAGAATGCAAGACGCTAAATTATGTTTAACTATTGCTGATGAGGCTGTAAAAAAACAATATACAAGTACACCGCAAAATGGCATTTCAAACTTATTTACATGGCTTACAAGGACAATTAGGTCTTGCTGTTAGATTACAAAACCTGTACATTTAGAACAGGTAAGGACATTAGCACTTGAAGAAGCAAATTTCCATTGTGGTGAAAAAACAATTAAAACATATTCAGAATTAGACACCCAAACAATGCGGGTAGATAAAACTTTAATCAGATTTCTACACCCAATTATGTGTCTTATAAACCTATCCAGACATCCCAACATTTTAACATCAACAGACATCAACTTTTAGAAACGCTTTTTCGCAACCTACAACTTCAGGTAATTTTGCATTTAATGCACAGCCAAGCACCAGTACCCAAAATTATTTGAAACCAGTTAAAAACGACTTTAAATCGAACTCAAATTTCAACCCGACTTATAATCCCAGTACAGTGGATATTTCAGAAAGAAATTTTAATTGGAGCTTTACTTTTAACTTTGTATATAAGCCAAATCCAATGGAAACATGTACTACAAATTTTACTCATATAAATAAACCTAATTTCACTGCACCTCGGCAAATTAGGAAAATCTACCGAACGGTGAGTTATGCCATTAGGAAATTCAACAGGAATTTATTCCATCTAATGAACAATTTGAGCCACAACCAGAAAGTCGGTAGATCAACCATCGTATTTTTTAAACTCGCGTGAGAAAAATTGTTATGAAAATTGTGAAAATCATTTGGAAAATTATTCAGGGCAAGAACTTTTTGGACATACAATATTGAGCAGGAGAATTTGAAGAAGTTGAGCTAAATTTTCATCAGGTTCTGAATCTCTTCAACGACACTAAACTTGACGAATACAATTACGAAATACAATACAAACGTGGAAAATACAATATCAATGCGAATTGTTTGTCGAGAATACAAATAAACGCAGTAGAAGATGAACTAAACGACATTTTGTCAACTCTTATCAATATAGATCAACAGGAAGATCATGATAGAGTATTAAATACACCTACTCTAGAATTTACAGATGCCACACAAAATGTGTATCTCCAAATCCACCAGATTTAGATCCTATACCTACAAACATACCTGAATTACCAAATCCAGCAGAACCAATAGGTAACCTACAAGATAGTAATCATTTAAAAGTAAATGTGGAACCCGAAAGGGGTATCGAAATTTCAGATTTTCAGATTGAAAAACAGCGAAACCAACATTTCATCAGTTCTGTCCTTAATAATCCCAGAGCGTAAAGCATTTTTAATTAATAAACAATATCTCGGACCAATAATAGACAGGAAATTATTGATTTTCTGAAAAATTATATAGGTACTAATAAAGAATAATATTTTAATTTCGAAACGGATAAATACTATAAAGATTTTTCAGCAATATACACAGAAATGTTCAGTAAGAATGCTCCTTAAATAATTATGCAATCCCCAAATAGTTACGCAAAGCATAGAATAGCTCTTGCACATGAAGATGACATACAACAGCTAATTCATAATTATCATGTAGGAAAATCGAATCACAGGGGTATAACAGAAACATTGAAACATATATCAAATAAGTATTATTTCGCACACATGAAAGAAAAAATTACAGAGTACATTAATGCTTCGCAAACGTGCGAAGTATGACAGAAACCCCCCAGAAATATCACTTATGTTAACTCCTACCCCTATAAAACCTTTTCAAGTCTTACAAACTGATACATTTATAATTGAAGAATTTATTTACCATTATAGATTCTTTTTCAAAAGTTGGTCAGGCATCCAAATCAATAGTAAAAATCCAATTGAAACTGCGAAACTTTTTATTTTGTACTTTACTTTTTAAGTAAAGCATCTCACAAAATCAATGCATCTCATGAGGTCCACAAAATCAATGGTTATTTTACTACACCAAAGAATTCTAACTCCAATGGCCCAATTGAAAGATTACATTCAACTTTATTCGAACACGTAAGGATCCTAAGAGAAGAACATCCTAATGAACCTATAGTTCGCCTTACGAACTATGCTGTAATGGTTTACAATCACTCCATTAATTCTTCTACAACTTATACACCTTTCGAAGTCACATTAGGGTATTCTTCGAACAGAGATCCATTTGATACAAATGATCAACATAAATTATTGCAGAAATATCTAGTGGCTCATAAAAGTAAAATGAAATCAATGTATAAGGTGAATGAAAATGTTGAAAATTGTAAATTAAGAGTTACTGATAAGAGAAATACCCAAGATGATAGGCAACTTTTCCAAAATCAATCAAATCTTCATTGTAATGTAGATAAAAGATAAAAGTAATCCTAAATAGGAAGGCCACACTATCTACATATCAGGTGCTGAAAACACAGGCTATAATGGAGTCGCCATACTAATAAACAACAAAATTTTGAAATATATCAGGCAGTATGAAACAATAAGCGATAGACTCATAAAAATTACAATTGGTGTCAAACAAGAAGATATACATGTCATTCAGGTATATATGCCCACAACAGGTGGACCAGATGAAGACATCGAAAACATATACAACAATATAGATAACCTCATAAAAAGAGCCAGTATATATTATTGGATACTTGAACGCTAAGGCGGGAAATACTTGAAAGCTGCTAAAAATGAAATACAGTCTCAGACTCCATACAACAAGAAAAATACGCCAGACAAAACGGAATATGGGATCAAAATACGGAGGAATTCCAGATGAAACTGATAAAAAACGGAAAACCACAAATATCAGAAGACACAAATATATCATGGAATGGAATAAAAAGATGGATACATTCAGGTGGAAGAGAGTGCATACAACATAAAGACTAGACCAATTAACATTGTATAACCTAGGAAACCCTAGAATTAGTAGAAAAAATGATACAAATACTACAATACACCGCAAAAGGAGTAAACAACGGTGAAAAATGGCAGAACTAAACAGAAAAATAAATAATGTAAATGAAATATAAATAAACAGAAATAATGTAAATGAAAAAGAAAAATAAAATGTCAGGGACAAGAACAATCACATAATAAAGTATGTCAACACCCATTAAAGACCATAAGGGAGAAACAAAAACCGACATAGAGAGAATTACAGAAACCTGGAAAAATTACTGCTCAGAATTATATAGCGACACCTCACAAGATGCACCGGACTCAGAAGAAAAGAAACATGCAGACACTGAGGCAGAGCCAATCATTCTACGAGCAGAAGTAGAGAGGGCTATTAAACATCTAAAAAACAAAAAAAAACCAGAGATAGATGAAATACCAGAGGAGACAATGAAGGCAAGGGGCAAGAGGGGCATTGGTATAATACTTGATATGTGTAAAAAGATATGGTTCACAGGTAAATGGCCTGACGAATGGTGTGAATCAATCCTTATTCCGATGCATAAGAAAGGATCATTAACCGAATGTGGTAACTATAGAACCATTGCCCTTATTCCTCATGCAAGTAAAATACTACTACACATAATCAATGAACGGCTAAAGAACTTTCTACTCCCGGAGATAGCTGAAGAACAATGTGGATTCATACCAGGGAAAGGAACACATGAGCAGATATTAAACTCCAAACAAATAATAGAAAAAGTGGGAGAGCACAATATACCAATGCTGCTCTGTTTTGTGGACTACACTAAGGCTTTCGACTCAGTAAAATGGGATCCCCTCTGGAGTGTAATGGTGAAGATGGGAATGGCTAACACCGTGTTAACTTAATAAGAAATCAACATGATAAAAAGTCAGCCAAAGTACATGGAAGATACTCAAAAGCTATCCAAACAAAAAAAGGAACTAGACAAGGATGCACATTATCACCATTATTATACAACATATATTCTGAATATATAATGAGAAAAGTAAGACGAATAGGACGGAATAATCCCTATAGGAGGCAGAAAAATATGTAATCTACGCAACGCAGATGATAAATTTATACTAGTAGCTAATGAGATTGAAATGGCTACCATCATGGAACGGTTAAGCGGGATAAGCAAAGAATACGGATTACATATCAACACCGGATAGACAAAAATAATGATTGTAGACAGGGTAAATAATAACCTTACCTGGTCATACGCCAAGTAGCGAATTTAGAAGTAGTAGACAGGTTCGTATACCTGGGCTCCATGATAACCAACAACGGCGACAGCTCCCCAGAAATCTAGCGTAGACTTGCAATAGCCCGAACCGCAACAGCTAAATTAAGTAAAATACGGAAAGACCGAACTATAACAAGAACGACTAAGCTCGGATTAGCCAGCGTCCTCATATTTCCGATTGCCACATACGCAGATATGAACTGAGATATGGAATATGGCTTTCGACAGGTGGGTGTACAGAAGAATGCTACGCATGTCTTGGACCGAATACAGAACCAACCAGTCAATACTGGAAGAGCTCATCATAAAAGATAGGTTACTAAAAAAAAACTGAACCGAGCGTACCTAAAGTACTTCGGCCACATAGCCAGAAGAACAGGGACTACGGAACTAATAGTAGTAGAAGAGAAAGTGGAAGGCCATAGACCAAGAGGAAGATCTCCAACAAGGTGGACAGACCAAATGAAGACTCTGATGGGAAAATCTCTGCATGAAGCCATTCATCTGGCATGGGATCGCAGCCAATGGAGACAGCAAGCTAATAATATTTAGAGTGTCACCACGCCCTGTCGAGGGCACAAGGACTGAGAATGATGAAATTGGAAGGACCTTACGAACTTGTAGGCATTAATCAAAAGAATGTAGTTTCTACCAGAAAAAACAAGAAAATTTCAAAGCGTCATGTTCGTAATCTAAAATGACCTTGTGTTTCAGCTCAACTATCGGATGAATCAAGTCCGTTTACGTCCAAGGAAAAATAAACCTTTTAACCTAGATAACAACCCTGACTTTTAGCAAATAAAATGGGTACAATTCAAAATGTTTTAGATAATTGAGTTAAATCAAACAAATTTAATTAGAGCCTATTTTAAATAAGATGAATTTACAGAACAATTTCTTCAACGACAAAATTCTATATTAGTAGCTGAACATAAGGATGTTTATAATTCTGAATTGAAAAATTATATAAATTTTTTAATCATATGCTTAACGAAACTAATAATATTGTTAATCCAGAATGAAAATTACAATCTGGACAACAAAGCATGCCAAGAAGTTACAGCTGGAAATTTTCATTACCATGTACGAGAAATGTTACGAATTACCGAAAGCAGTTCATGTGAAGTAAAATTGGTCCATCCCGATATTTAATTCAATGTAGGATTCGGACTAATAATTATAACACGTGTGCTTATTATAGATTCTATATAAAACTAATCTATGCATTTTAAATTAATTAAGTTTACAGATACATATATATA
>WYDF02078036.1:0-11229 GCA_009867245.2 Adranes taylori | reverse complement strand
TTTGTTCTTAATGTTTTGTTCTTTGTTCGTAATGTTTTGTTCTATAATGGTTTTGTTTATTTTGTGGACCAATAAAATATATACCATATTTTTTGAATTAGAAAAATTTTATTTTATTTTTCCAATTAAAAGGGGTTCTGTGAATGCTCATATGAAACTGATGGGGTTCGGTACCTCCAGCAAGATTAAGAACCACTGCTAGATAAAAAGCGGAGCTCCATTAAAAGTCTTTTATCAAAAACGTTCTCATTAATAGCGCTTTTATTAAGAGCACAGATCTTGGTTTTAACATTTTTGCAAAGCACAAACTGATAAGAAGCACTATTATTAATACAACAGGTATATAAACTGCTCTTTTATTAAATGCGCTTTTATTAAAAGTGCCTACATTAACACAACTTTTATTAAGAACGACTGTATTAAGAGAGCATTTGTTAATAGCGTTTTATTAAGTGCACGGGTTTAGAGTTAAATATTTGTAAAATGTTACTTCAACTTTGTAAAGCGTAGAGTGGCAGCGCTCGTTTACTAAGAGCACTTTTAATAAGAGCTCATGGTTAAGATTTTGATCAAAAGCGAATTTGCTCAAAAATGATTTTACTAATCACGTTAGGAGAGTTCCTGTAGCGTTGTTATTAAGTGCACAGACCTAGAAATAAAAATTTGTTGAAGGTTATTTCAAACTTGAAAACACAGAATTATCTAGAGTGCTTTTATTAAAAGGTCAGATTTATTAAAAAAGCTTCTATTAAGATTGGAACTTTAATTAAAAATTCTTTTTTCTTTAAAAGCGCTCTTATTTTACACGTTCTTGCTAGACAACACCTCAAACGTTCTAAAAACCATTGCTCTCGACATTCGTATTTGTTAAACCCTGTTTAGAAGAAGTGCCTTCTATAAGAGCACATTTTTAAAACGTTTTTACTACAATCGACGTTTTTATTAAACGCGCTTTAATTAAAAGCGGTGTCGTTAAGAGCACATTTATTAATAGCGCTTTTATTGAGCACTTAGGTCTTCATCATAATTTGTTAAAAATTTATTCAAATTTGAAGAGTGCAAATAGATAAAAAGCCCTGTAATCAAAATAGGAGATATCATTAAGAAAAGTTTTATTAAAAGGCGTTTAGGTAAAACCCCTTGAGCAAGAAGGCTTTTAAAAGGATCATATTCAGTAATAGCACTTTTATTTAGAGCAAAGTCTTCAAACAAATACATGTTATAAGGTACTTTAAGATGAAAAAAGTAGATTGATTATAAGCGCTTTCATTAAAAGTGTAGGTTATTAAACGCGCTTGCATTAAGATCGCTTTCATTGAGAGCGCTACTTTTAAGAACAAGAATTTAAAAATTAAATGTTTAGGTTAATTAGAGGAGTCTTTGTTTATAATCAAGGTTATTAAATTTTCGGTAATTTTATCAAGAGCGCCTTTATCAAAAACACTTTTATTAAGCATGCTATTATTGACGAACAGCTCTATAAATTAAAAGTTTTTGTTAGTTTTTTTACAAGTTAAAATTAGATATTTCATTAAAAGCGCTTTTTATTAAAATAGCGATCAGTAAGAGCTCTGTAATTAAAAACGCTGTGATCAAGAGCTATACATATTTATACTATTAAATTGTCAATTATAAATACAAATACCTGTAGCAGTACAGCAATCAAGTGTATAATTTCTAATAACCTAAAACATAGAAATATTTGCAGTAACTATGCTACTGGAGTGATTTAGGAAGTAATTATTAAATTAGTCAGTCAGTAATTATCTAAGTTAGTAAAGAGTAGGTCAGTTATTAACTAAGTCAGTAATTAATTAAATCAATAAATAACTAGGTAATTACTAAGTTAATAATGAACTAAATTGTTAAATAACAAGTAATTAACAAAGTAAGTACAACACCAGTAATTAATTTATTCAGTAATTAACCTGTAATTAACAAAGAAAATAATAAGTGAGTAATAAAGTACGTGAGTAGTACTTCATAAGTCACTTATTATTACTTTGTTAATTAGGGGTTAATTACTGACTAAATTTATTATTGGTATAGTAATTAGTTTGTAAATAACTTGTTACTTATCAATTTACTTCATTATTAACTTAGAAATTACTTAGTTATTTATTGATTTAATTAATTACTGACCTACTCTTTTCTAACTTAGTTAATTAATGACTTAGTGATTTAGTTAACAACTGACAACATAGTTACTAATTTAGTAATTACTGAAAGTTAAATATAGTAAATTCTCATTGGCATATAATAATAAACTAATTATTACAAGTAAAAATAAAACAATACAAAAACTACAAAACAATAAGGAATTACTAAGACAGTAAGTCAGTAGTTAAGGATATGTTTAGTAAGTTATAATGAGATATATAATTTCCAACTCACTAATTAACTAAGTCATCAATAAGTCTGTAATTACCTACGTAATTACTAAGTCAGTAATTTTGAAATCCGAAATAAACTAAATCAATAGTTTAATCCAGTAATTAAAATCCTGTAACTAGAATCTTAATTTCAGTAATTTACTATATAATTACTAATTCATTTACATGACTTAAGGGAAGGATGGGTGAAGTGGCCACTGTAAGGTTTGTTGAATTCTTATGATACTTTCTTGATCAGCTGTCTGAAAATGCCATGTACGTATAATAACTATAATAACTTAAGATACAACTGCTATTGCACTTTTGTAATTTTATATTTCGCTTAAAAATATATAAATTTACTTAGAAAAAACTACAAACCATCCACTGTGCATGTTGGGTAAAGTAGTCAGCATAAGTGAATGAACAAATCACATTGTTTAAAAGTATTTACATATTTTAACAACCTAAGCAAAACTAATAAAGTTAAACCAATTTGCAAAATTCACACTCGAAAATTCATATCATTTTCTTCGTCACATTAAGCGCAATTTTATGTACCCATAGTTTACTCTTTGAAAATCTAATCAGTCTTTCATCGTCGTCATTATATTCCTCTTCAAATTCGAAATGATGTTGTTTTTGGTTAGGGTTTTGTATGTTTTCTTTCTCTGTTCTCTTTTTTCCTTAGAAGTTCCTTCGTCTTTTTTCTGTTTTTCCTTAATTAGTTCATTTCTAAAAAAGCTAATGTTATGACAGCTGTTTAACCTTTTTTCCTATTTTGTTTTCTTTGCGTTAAAAAGTTTTGTTTGGGTAGCGGAAAGCTTTCTTTTGGGGAGACAGTAAAGGAATTTCGAACTCCATTACTGGGTCAGGGCACTATTTGTTTATCAACTAAACGTCGGCCACTGGGTTAGTCAGTACTTTTTCAGCCCAAGTTTGGCCAATGGGTACAGCTACTACTACTCCCAGTACAGTAGAAATCTTGTTACGGGATTTCCTATGGTTTCCACTTCAGTCAAACCTTTGCCACTAGGCCCAGCTACTAATTCTTCCTCAACTCAAACTCCGCCAGTAGATCCAGGTATTACCCCCTTGTGGAAATAGTTTTATTAAGATGTTTTCACAGTTTGCTTTGTCTTCTAAAACAGTATGGTTACAGTTTAGGCGGTTTTTATAATATCAGGCACTTCCGAATTTACATAATTATTATCAGAGAATACATAATACTCCAAAGGAAAGATCCTACACTTGTGAAACGCGTCGATGTCTGTAGCAGGAACTGCTGCACGTAAGAATAGTTCTCCAAGTAATTAATTGATTTCATATTGAGTTATGTTCCGTCCATTGTTCCGGAGGAACTTCTCACAATCTTGGATGTAATACGTCTTAAAGGAGAACACAAAAGAGTAGTTTGTGAGTAGAGGATCAGGTGGTAGCAGCTTGTGACCACACTGGGGAGACAAACATATTGCTGTTGTATGGTTTCACTTCACTTTTTTCTTAAAAGCCATGTTTTTAATACGGATTAAACGACCATCTAAAATTAGCAAAACTGAATCATCTGCTGAAGGCTTGGCATATTATTAATAATGGTCAAACCATGTTAAAGATGTATCTGTTTACATCTATCCACTGAGATTGAAGAAAAGGTAAGAACCAGCGAAAACTCAAAACTCAGATACATCTGTAAGTGTAGCTTCTATTCTTTCGTGTGAATATAATAAATGGCTGAATAAACGAGCCCCCAGCGGATATGCAGGCTACAAATGTCGCAAGTAAGCCTTTCTCTGCGGAAGGTATTGCTCCTACTTGCATTTTCTTCTCCAGTTTGAACGTGTCTCATCGTCAGTCTCATCAACGTTATATATCCTATGATCAGGATAGAAGTAATAGTCTGACACTGTTTTCAAAATGTTTAAAAATGTGTCAACGTTTGTCGTATTAGAACGTTGTGCTCTTGCCCTTCTTATAGCCTTCGGTTTTCTCAGAGTTATATTAGGGTGTTTCTTTCTAAGCCAGTTTTTTTCCTTCCGTGGTTTCTTCTTTTCTTTGTTAAATGGGCTAGATATATTGTTTTTCTCTGGAAGAGAATATGCCAAGTAGCGTAAGTCCTTTAGAGTAATACCGTAGAATCGTCTCTCCATGTCAAAAATATGCTAACAAAATTCCATTTTCAGTTGCTCAGTAAACACTCTTCTTTATTTACCTAAAACTCTCCTTTGGAGGGTGTTTCAAGAAACATTAAACAATTTTGCAGCAGTTGCAAACACCTACTTTTCTCCTTCTACAGATTCGATACCATGTTACATCGCCACCGAACTCCACGACTGTTGTATTGATTTTCGAATATAGTTGTAAGGCCTCTTGATATTCTGCAGAAATTAAAAATACTTGAAATAAAATTTCTTGCTTTATGGGTGTTATATCATGAGGTAATAAAAATGATTTGAGTAACATTTTGTTATTGCCAGGTAGAGTAAAATAAAGGGTTGAATTAAATACAAATCTGGTACAAGTAGCAAGAAACCTTATTTTCTATTCTAATAATTTAACATTAATTACATACGAGAAAAAATATATCATCTACTAAGGCACGCGCTGGTTTTCAACCCGATATCGCGACATTCCGATCTAATCAAAGCGTGTTCAGGGTCAGATTCTGCAATCAGTATAGGGGCCTTTGCTAGACGGACATTCCTGAGCGAATTAATAAAAGGAACAGTTTGGGGGCGCTAATATTTCAATTCCAAGTTAGTAGTCATATAAAGTAGTTCGTGACAGATATTAGTTTTCAAAAAAGGTTTCCATAAAAAATTGTGACATGGCATTCAACATAGATGCACGCATGTAGGATCTTTTTAATTATTTTACTTGGTTATTTGTGCGAGGGCTGATTGAAACTGATACAAGCAAATAAAATAAACTAGATATTAATTTATTGTCAACTAACTCCAATTATGATTCTAATAAATTATTAATCAATATCAATAAAACGCAAATGATGTCAAATCTTTTAATAGTTTAAATTAACTATAAGTAATTGGAATTGTAATATTAACCCCAAAAGTTTTATATTTAAATTTTGTCGAATCAACACAAAATACGAATTAAAAATGAATTATATTTTATTAACTTATTATTAAATTAATTATTATAGAATGTTTATGTGATTTATTTCCTGAAAACTAAAAATAAATTTTTGTCTCTTTGTATTAATTTATTCTAACAGCTTCAAGCGGCTTTGATCAGCCCTCGCACAAATAATCAAGTAAAATAATTAAATTGTCGTGAACCACTCTATCTATCTTTATGACAGAATCGCGACGCTGCTAATGGGGACTCCTAGCGACTATGACAGATGGCGCAACAAATATCTTAATTATTACAGAATATAACAAACCTTGGGAAATATTAATCCTCGGAGGCTAGGTCAGATTAACGTAAGGCCGCACTCTGGTACCTGATGTTCTTATTCCTCCGATCCTCAGAGGGCACGGGAAGCTTTGAGTTTTGTGAGTAATACAGTGATTCTCGTTCTTGTGGGCAGCTGAAAAAAATTCTAACTGCTAATGAAACACACTTTACGACTTAAAAATAACGTCCATTGGACCTCTAGACAATTTAAACAGAGAAAGAAATATATATCCAAAATAAAACGTCAGTAATAAACAAAAGAATAAATGTGAAATTAAATTAATGACATAACAATGGCTGTTAAATAAACAATATCGATTCTATTATCAACAAATCAATATTGATAAGCGGTGCAAGCGAAAAAGTATTAATGTGTGCTAATAATAATTACAAAACAAATTAAAAGCGGCACATGAAAATCAATTTCAAATGTGCGGTGATAAAACAATAAAGCGCTGGTAAAGCCGAAAGCTTGTGTAAATAGTTAATAATACAATAGGGAAGGCAGACGTATCTTAGGAGATCAATATAGGTCACCATAACATCTCTTGAACGCAGTGTTACTGCCGAAGAACTACAACTAACCCGGTGAACGAAATTTAGTAGTATAAATTTAGCGAAATTTAGCTCCAGTGAAGGAAATAGATTGGTGGTAAGGTAGAAGAAGAAACAAAGCTATTGAAATTAAATTGAACTATATAGCAGTGAAAAATAAATAAATTTTCCTTAATAAAAATATTAAAATCGTCGCCTGCGACTGTCGCTGAATCTACTGCTAGTTTTGCTGTCGTCTGTAGCGGTTACTATTGCTACAATTTGATTTGACTCGAGTCAGGAAACCTAAGTTATTACATTCAAAATCTCGCTATTTATAGACATGAGCCGTCACTAAATTTTCACTCTATTATGCGGGTCGTATGGAGTCATCTACTCAGTATTTTCGCCCCGACACTGCTTACCCTATATTTCAGTGGTCCACACAACCGTGCGTATCACAGCAACCTACAGCTAAAACCAGCAGTGTACCATGGAAGTACTTTCCTATGCGTGTATATGCTTATTCCTACTTTAAATATTACGATCAACAATAGTGCGTCATCCCGTAACGTTCAATAGTGGAGCGCGATTTATGCACGTACATACATAAGTACCTCATACAACCGCACAAGCAAACGCCATTCACCGCTGCACCAAGCATTCCGTGCGATGCGTACGTATGTCGATGGAATTAGATAGGTGATTGATGTGATTCCCCTGCTCTTCATAACGGACGCTGTGTTATTATTTATCTTACAACAGAAAATGTATTTTACTTACCAGCGACAGCAAAAAAATATCTGTTGATATATACAATATCATGTGATATATACAATAAGCATAGGTATTGTCACGTGATATGCACAATAAACATGTGTGTTACGCAATATAATATAGTATAATAATTATCTGTGGAAGAAGAGGATTTTTCACGCAGTAAATGCGTTTATATTTATTATTCGTTCGATCTAATATACGGTTCCCAAATCTCATCCGTTTAATTGATTTTATTTGTAATATAAAAGGACTTTTATCTGTAAAGTACCATGCTTTGTTACAATTTCTAGCTTAGAATTGAAATCTTCGCGCCCTCAAACTGTTCCTTTTATTGATTCGCTCAGGAATTTCCGTCTAACAGAGTTCTTTATACTGACTGTAGTATCTGTTCGGGTTGAAAACCAGCACGTGTCTGACTTAGAAGATGATATATTTTTTCTCGCAAGTGAAATTTTTAGAATAGTAAATGAAGTTGCCTACTAGTTATAATAGATTTGTATTTAATTCAACCCTTAATTTTACTGTATATGGCATTATCACTTAATAAAAAATTGTAGCCGGGCCAAATGCCAATCTGGACACTTTTCCCTGTTTGTTTAATGACCACTTTCCCCGAATGTCGCCATTACAAAACCTGTTGTTTTGGATCTAATTTACATAACTTAGCGTTTGCAAACACTATTGTTTAAAATGTTATTCTATAGCATAATCGACTGCGCTTCAAGGCACAGACAACAGTGATGGCATCCGGCACAATTGTTTTCGGTTATCGCGTTGTAGTCGAATAATACAGCGAAAAATACTCAGATAACCACTTTTCCGCAAAAGCTACTTTATCCATCCTTCCCCTATTACCAAAATCAATAATTTATCAATCAGTCATTAACCAGTTTTTAACTATTTTTAACTATTAGTAACAATTAGTTAAAAACAAGTAATTACTATTTTAAAATTTACTGAGATATAAATTAAGTAAAAGATTAATAAATTAGTAACTGACCTGAAATTAAATAAGTAATTATTATGTAATTTATCAACAAGTTAAATCAGGAAGTCAGTAAATTAAATCAACTCGAAATTTATGTAATTGTTCTATAAACACTCTGAATTTTCTCAAATAAAATGTCCTCCTCCCCGTCCCAGGCTAAACGAACAAAAACATACATACCTTCTAAAACTCGAATCAATATCCATAACGCAAGGAAATTTAGATTTGAGACAAACAGTTTTTACTTGAATATCAACCTCATCGCTCAACACGACCATATTTAGATATTTCGAATAATACGTTATATCAGTATTCTGATGTAGTCGTTTCAAACGGCCCGTTATGCTCTTCTTTTTACGTTTCTCCTCGTGCCAAACACGCCGCCATTGGTCCTTGAATATTTTTATTGCAGTCGATTGGCCTGTATTTAACGATGTATTTAAAAGGCCTAATGCTTTATCATGTTCATGCTCCCTATCAACAAAATAAATGGGTATATGTTTGGAGGGAGTTTACAGTAAATGCATCCGCAGTAGCTGTCAAGTTCCTGCAAATGGCACCATAGAATGAAATACTGACATCTGCGTTACAAATACTGTTATCAAGAAATGGCAGTTGCATTTAAGGTTAACGTTTAATTTAAGTTTAATTTAAGGTCAATTGGAATAACTTTTATGAAAGTTTTATAACTCAACAATGGAGTGGTTTGCAGGCAGTTAGAAATTTATAAAATGTTACGTCTGGTTAGGAACAATTCTTAGGAAGATAATAAGTAGGAAGTGGAATATAGCAACACCAGATTGTATGAGTGTACTTTAAAACATCCACATAAGACTTTGAAAATATGATGGAAAATTCGGTTTCGGATATTGTAATCATCAATGTAGTTTTATTGAAAAATTCTAATGGCTTTGCCGGGCATTGAGAAGTTATTTTCTTTGTGATATGTAATAACTGCCATTTACAACTTCAATAAAAGTCACAGCGTTGTTACATTTTGCACATTTTTCAGTCTTTTAAATAGGATCTCGAAATGTGCAAATAGATTTTACAATTTTATCTGCTAGTGTGAAAACTGTAGTTATTGGTTTATTTGAAAATATAAAACGTCCATTATATTCATTAGCTAAAGTAGTTGGTTCCCAAATGGAAAGTGATAACAGCGGTATTTAAATGTTTACGTTCGTATTGATTACAACAAGCTTAACGAGTAAAAACAAAAAATAATTTTACATATAAAATTTTATTACGGAACAATTACTCACTCCCACTTCATTTGAGCGTTTCTAATTCGTAGATTAATTGTATTTTGTATATAAGCCGTACTCGTACGATAATTTATAAGAGTTCGATATAAATCTTGCAATCTCAAAATCGCAATGTGACACACCGTAGCGCAACGCATTTTTCCCGTACTACGTAAATGAAATGTAATAGCCGCTTCACCCATAATTGTACCACTTGTCAATGACATAATAGGTGACATATCATCTTCCATTGAAAGAATCTAGATATAATTGACAATATTTAATTTTATTTTGATTTGTAATTAAATTAATATTTCAAAAAATATATAATATATTGGCCCTAAATACATTAGTGCGCGTACCTACACTAATAATAATAATAATAATAATAATCATAATAATAATAATGAAGCTGGAGGGACAAATTAAAGCAAAACGACAGGAGATTTAAAGACTGCAAAGTGTGGTGGATTAAATAACTAGTGGGAGAAAACACATTCCAAAAATTCGAAAGATCATAAAAAAGATCCGCCCTGCACACCACACACTCAATAATGTTATTTTAGTAACTATTAAACAAAAGCACATTGACCAACTTCGTGTGCAATTGCAAGTCAAAATGAAACTCTGTCAAAATATAAAATTCATTAGTGACAACTTCATCTTCCGTCACAATCCCTCCAAGCAATTTCAGAAACAAGAGATGGGAAATCCAGGAAGCCCACCCTCTGCCGAAGAGGGTGAAGCTTTCTGGAGAGACCTATTGAACACACGGTATCATGTCATGTAGAGACTCCGGCGATGATGTTGTTTAATTCCTTTTGTGAACGTCACGCCCAAAATCAGGATGCTTGTCCACCTATAACAGTTGATGAGATACTGTTATAGGCTGTTATAGAGACAGTTTTGCATTTCACTACTGCCTTTATCCGTAACTTTACGTCGCTTTAAATGCTACCCATGTGGAAAACCTGGTGGTCGGATACACAGCGTAAGTCATGTGTTTTATATTGATGACATAAAACTTTACTTTCCCGGCGAAAAGAAGTTAAACAACTCCTTAAACATAGTCACCAGGTACACTTGGGTTATAGGTAAGACATTTGGATCAGATAAATGCGCAGTGATCTATCTCAAAAAAGGAAGACCGGATATAGAAAGGGCCGATATTCAGCTTGCCGACGGATCAACCTTCTCACACCTTAAGGTTGATGCGAGATACCTGTATCTTGGTATGAGTGAAAGTCATATACATGATGCAATCAAAGAAACTCTCAGCAGCAAGTACAAAAACACCATTAATCAAATTTGGTGTTCCGAATTAAGCGGAGCCAACGAAGTTGTCGCCGCAAATATGATTGCTGTTCCGATACTATTATATAGTTTTGGGATCATAAAATGGCGGCAAGACGAGCTGAAAATCCTTGACCGATCTACAAGGAAAGTGATGCATATTAATCAGAGCATTCATCCTAGGTCTTCCGTGTCTCGTGTTTACCTTCCGCGAAATGAAGGTGGCCGAGGTCTTCTGAGCATTGAGTCAATTCATGGCCGTATGGTAATAGGAATTATAACAGGGTTATCAACAACCTAGAGGACCCTCTTATGAAATTTGTGCACGAGCACGAGCTAGCGGCTGTGGGGTCATTTCTATATAAGGCTGCAAGCAAAGCGTCCGAATTCCTTGGACTATCGTTCTCAACAGATATGCAGGCTAATTGTGATGAAGCATTGAACGTGACGGAGTTAGACATCGAGGCTGCCAAAAAGGTAGTGCGAAAATCAGAATTGGCAATATTCAAACAACTCCATCAGGATAAACTTATGCATGGCCAATTTTATAATATCATCGCCGAATTGGAGCTATCACCACATTTAACATTCAGCTTCC
>WYDF02078025.1:0-11230 GCA_009867245.2 Adranes taylori | reverse complement strand
TTTGGTCACCTGTCTACAACAATTTTATACATTAGATTTTACGGGGCCAATACAACGATATTCAAAAAAGTAATCAAGCCATCTTCATTCAGCATCCCAAACATGTCAAAAAGAAACATCAAAACCGCGCCCACATCAAACGCTGACTCTGGAACGAACCCATTTCGTTAAAAGACGAAATCTGTTATCTAGGTGTCTGGTTTAATAGAACATTTAACTGGAATTCTAATCTAATCTACACCCTTTCCAGGGTGCGTAAACGCGTGAACCTGATCGCCACACTCAGAGGACGTTTTAGAGGCTCATACAAAAACTCTGCATCACACTTACAAAACTTATATTAGGCCACTGATACAATATAGAGCTGTTCCATATTCTACACTTTCTAATACACAAACGCACAAACTTACTACCTTTGAACAATAGTTCGAGAAATTCACAGGTTACACTTCCAAATTTCCGAGTGCTCTACTATATGAACACTGCTCTGCCGAGCCTATCGCAGATCGTCAAAAATCTCTACAGGCTAAATTTCCGAGTCGACGTGTTGTAGAAAACAACCCAATAGCCTATCAAAATCTTCGTTCTGATTGGAAAGCCAGTCACCACCGTAGCAAACTGCGACGTAGATTCTTCCCACATCCGCCAGTTCGAATTATCCAAACCATGCAGGAACCTCCTGAGGATCTCCAAGATATCTTTGAACTAATTCCACTATCCCTAAGATGATTCCTACATTATAAAGAAAAAAAAAGACAAAAAAATTTAAAACAAAAATTAAATTAAAAAAAATCGAAAATAACAAAAAAGACAAAAAACAGACACTCCCTTCCACAACATTCTTATTTCTATTTTTTCTTCTGTATAACGTATAGCAAAGATCCATAAACAAATTAGCATAAATCTGTGTTAACTGCACATTATAAATTTAATTGAACTATCGAACATTTTAATATTTCCAATAAATGAGTGGATACAATCTGCAGTTATAAAACTGTATTTGCATTTTGATTGTGTACTTGGTGTAAATATAAATAAACTGCGTTAAATTTACGGACGTAATATTTTTTGATAGCACTCAATTTACTTTTATATCAACACACTTTTGTTTTGCATTTTCCTCTAAAATAAATTAACATTTTCAAATACTTGCTCTAGTTTCTCCAGTCGCGTTAATCTAAAAAAAAAAGAGCATTATTAAGTTGTTTATTTTTCCCATCCTACCCTAACGACGAATATTAGATGTTTTAGAATTGTTCGCGTAGAATGTCACAGGGTCACGACCTTTTGCCTGCAACAACTACCTGTTGACGTGTATTCGATCATCGCATTTCGCCTGGCATAATAGGATATTTCTCATTATGTTGCAATTAATAATTTCTGAACGAATTTGCGTAAATGTTTCTACGAAATATGTTAATTATATGATCACCACAAATTTACTCTCAAGAAAATGAAATACTTATTTTTAATGAAGAATGTAAGTAGTATTTACTTCTAGCAATACGACCAAATTTTAAATAGATTTCGAAAATATTGATGATTAGGAAGATTTTAAGAATTAATTTAAAAATTGAGGCAGGGTGGACACGTGTTTCTGGCATAGTAGTAGCTGTCGTCAGCACCCTCTCATCTCACTATACCTTGCTCTCCATTGATAGATAACACGCTTCAATAATTCATCTCAACTTGTAAAGGTGTTATTTCGTCCAAATTATATAGGCACTGCTAATAAAATTGCATTATATAGGCACTGCTAATAAAATGCATTATACCCAGTGCATTATACAATTAATAAATTGATATATAACATTTAACATATGCAATGTTGCATACATTTGTAACTTATAAGGAAAATTAAAAAAATTAGCACAGAATTACGGACTCATTATTCGGTGTAGTGATATATTGCATCTATAGTGAGATGAGAGGCTGCTGGCTAATATGACAGAAACACGTGTCCACTCTGCCTCAATTTTTAAATTAATTCTTAAAAACTTCGTAATCATCAATATTTTCGAAATAGTGAACCTATCTATTTTTCTTATTTTTGTCTTATACGCACTTTCTGATTTCGCACTGTTTTAAGCATTTTCAGGTGAATGTTTGTTACATGAATAATATTGACAAAAATTGATGAATGTATCATCTAATTCCATGTCATTCGTTGTATTAAACTGAAGTTTGCAAACTTCAGTGAACAAACTGCAGTTTACAAATTTTTGTTGACAAACTTCATTCAGTTTAACTCACCCCAAGATAAAAATAAATGATAAATTCATATCATTTTCTTTTATTTTATGCATGTGGAGATTCGCCTGAAGATGCTACGCGAAACCGGATCGCGCAATAATAAAATAAAAAATAAGAACATGCACCATACGTATTTTGATTTTTATTTAAATGAAAACGTAGATATTAAAAAGTTTATCAATTGGTGAACATGTTTCAGTATCAGTCCTTCATCAGAACTGCATATAATAAAAAAAGCTTTTTGTAATATATGTGAATTGGTCATAAATTTATTTTCACGTGTATTTATTTTCACGTGCTTCTTGCTTATATCGAGTTCTGATGAAGGGATGATTGTTATTGCGAAACATGTCAATCAATTGCTTTACATTTTGAGTTAAATATAGAGTTTTAGGATTGATTTGTAATCATTAACCTAACTTACTCTTTAGCACGTAGAATATTTAACATTTAAATGTAATATTTTTAATGGAGCTTTAAATTTTTTTATCATTTGGTGTCACAATTCGGCGATCCTTATGTAATTTTACTAACATGCTTTAGGGAAAAACAGTTTTGTATATTATTTTGTTCTTATTCTCTTTGGGGGCGGTCTGTACTGTTTCCACCTTCGCACTGCGGATATTTTGATATTTAGAATATATATATATATATATATATATATATATATTATTTTAGCGTCGCTCCTTTTTTACATTAGTACATATTTACATGAATGTAGTCAATACTAGTTTCAAAAAAAAAATTAGCAAATGATTGGCATACTTTTAAATAAATATAAATTTATTTTAGGCTTATAAAAATAGTTTCAAAAGATATTTTTATATATCAAAGTATGTAATACGAGGGGTAGTATAAAAATTTCCTGAATGAAACTCGGAATGATGTTTGACGCATAATTAATGCTTTTTAAAGGATTTGATGTTACATCTTGTTACAGAATTTAAAGCAGGATTTAGATTATGTTTTTGACCACTATGCTGCTTTTCTTATTCTGATTGTAACATAAATAATTCTCATCGCATGAGTTCTTTCAAAAGATTCGTGAGAATCTTTTGAAAGCGGTCAGGTCTAATATTAAAAATCAATTATTGGATTCCTTCCTATTGGTACACATGTGGCAATGAAAAGACTGACAGATTAGCTAAGTTTAGTCATCAACATTCCTTTTCAAAAATCCTTTTCACGATTTGTAATAGACTTAATTGATACAGTTACGTTACTGTTCTAATCAAAGCATGATCGTAATTTGTTAACTACTATACTGCTTTTTATATTTTATTCTGTCTGTAACATAAAATAATAATCAATGCTCTTGCATGAGGTTCAGGGTTGGATTAGGAATTCGTTTGTTCTTAATTCTTATAATAAAGTACTTAATTTCTTATATGATAAACACAGAAAGGCAATAATAAGTGACTAAATATGATTGTACGTATTTTATTGTATTATGTTTCTTTAGCTAGGAGTACGGTTCTGGCATGAAACTTCTTTTTTGTACCAACGGCTCTGAAGTTGCAATTGTCGACGTTGACTGGATTAAATAAGTGAACCTTGGTTGAATAATACGTGGGTGAAGGTCGAACCGAGCATTGGCCGATGTAGAACGTTATCGATGCGCTGTTGGTATAGGATTTTCGTAGATATGCGCGCAGGTGTAGAAATACATGGAAACGTTATGATAATAGGCTTTTTGCTGATGGTTAATGATGTTGTGGATATTGACTAATAATTTGCGTTGACGGAATGAATTTGACCTCTGCCGAAGTACTTAAACTGGCGTCGGTAATGTCCTTGTACTCTCGAGTGGTCGGTGCTTTCTAGGTATCGTCTTCTTCTCGTGTTACTCTCTATATCTTGCATCGATGTCAAGGATAATGGGAAAATAGTATGAGAGTAAGCGTAGAAGAAAGTGATAATTATTTGGGAATCGAAAGATTTAGCAGAAGATGTGTCGTCGGATACTTAACCTTTTTTGTTTCGTAAAAGTTGAATTTTATTTTGTAGAATTTTAATTTACTTAATTTTGTTATTCGTAGATTTAATATGTTGATTGAATATTTGAAAATTTACTACAGCGCTTTAAGATCAGATCAGTTGATGGCTGCAATAGTTCTCGCTGACCACAAGAAATTGATTAGGTCTTATTTCAGAATTAAAGATTTGGACGGGCGCGAAGTGGTTCTCGCAGCGCATCCAAAGACAACAACTCAAAAATTGCGTCTGAGGATCACTGGTCTGGATGGCTCCTTTTATGCAAATTTTCTGGGTAAGGAAGCTACTCCTGATGGATCGACTAAATTGCGGCGTGGTGCCTAAACCGTTGGCTTTCGACCGCGTCTCCCGCAAAAAAGGTGGAGTTTGAAGGAAGCTCTGCTACAAAATGTTTTAGAAGCTTATATCTCGAACAATCAAAAGTTTCTTCCTGACACGTTAAGAAATTGATGGATCAAAGTTGCATTATTTAGTTGACGGTTATCTAGTGAAATGCAAGTAGTGGTGATTTCACATCAGGTGGGTCACATCAGCTGTGGAAATAGTAGCTTAATGCGCTCAAAGTCTTAAAGTATCGTATAGAAAACGTCTTCTGTTCAAATGTCTGCATTTATCATCCAATCAGATTTGTTGAAAGCCAAAAGGGTAAAAACTTACTCGTCATTCAGAAAATGTGGTGGGTGCTTAATGCGATTCTTGTCGAAACAAGTATTTACCGACAAACGAAATCGGTTACACCGTTATTTTAAAATTGTAAAAAAAAGAAGAAAATTCGTTGTCCATATTGGAGACGCAAAAAAAATCTCGTATACATCAATGAGTGCCGCTGTCGTTTTACGACCGGCGGTGAGCATCAAAGCTTTAAAGCGACATATGCTTACTCGTTTTGGCGAATTCTGTTTGATGTTTTACTTGTATAGATATATGTACGTATGTGAGAAGATGTGATCTTATTAACCGTTTCTTCTGGTTTTTATGTTAACATATTAAGATTATATTGGATAATTTATATATTTTTTTCTTTATTTAATTAATCTGTTATGATATTGATTAGTTTTTTGGTTGTATATTATATTTAATATACATTTCTTTGATGAATTAGATTAGCCAATTTAGATATATTGTTAGAGGATTTCTCATTCAATATGATTTATTAAGGAATTGCGCTTGTTAATTAATTGCATTAATGAGAATTCTATATCAGGTTTTTAGGAAAGCTGGTCAGTGTCTTTGCTGGCGTTTAGGAAAAAAATATGTAGGATCAATCCTAGATGGATATATGGCTTAGTACATTGTGGATTATCAATAGAGGGATTGTTTTATTCGCTTACGATGATCCGCTTTGTACGTGTGGTGAGGTATGGTGATTTAAATAATTTTTTCTTGGAATATAGTGATAATAGAATTAATATTGATAGAATGATTTCACGTCTACGTGAATTGGGAATCGTTTGCTTTTTTCATGTTGATTCATTGCTGTGCGCTCTAACGGAGGGTCTAATCTGGGCGTTATATAGCTTCACTATCTCTAATAGTATTTGAAATTGGTATTTTGAATATATCGAATCAAGTAAAGTCCTATTATTGTTATTCTTTCATTTATTATTTCCTATTATTATTACCCTATTATTATTTCTTAATCGTCAAAGTATGTTACTTTTGATCGATCAAAGTCGGTGATAGACCATGCGGAAAAAATGTCGACGATAAATAATAATATCCATAATAATAATAATAACAACCCTATCATCAACCAATCTTACAACAGTCATGTCTGCATTATCATTTTTTTATTTTTTTCTGGTTTTGAATTACTACTGTGTATAATACTGTGTAATTCTCACTGTGTAATTCTCATACTAATGTGTATAATATTTAGCCTGCTTATTTGCTACTACTTTATGAACTTCAATTTTTCTTGCGAATTGTACTGATAACTGAATATTTCCAACTAGAGTGGATATTTGAAAGAAGGAAATTTCTGTGTAACTTGCAAATTACAATGATAAAATTTCATTGGTTTAAAAGAAGCGGACAAATCAGCTGGTATCAGCAAATTATATAGCGATTTTTATTATTTTTTTTTTATTTTATTAAATGGAGGTACAATGTTATCTTTAACTATGAATTTGTAGTACGAAATAAATTGCAAGAAAATTTAGATCACATAATATTTATATGTATAATATATTATATTATTTTTCACGCCTTAATTTCTAATTAAGAAATAAAACATGAAATTTATTTGCATATATAATGATAAAACTAAAAGTATGTAATAACGAAATTAGCTAGTTGCACATGAAATGAGCAAGCTTGATAAAATATTTAATTAAAAAAGAAGCGTGATTTGCATTTTGACATGCCAGGACATCAGCCTCCAGTTACTAGCGAAAATACTACATAAAACGAGGAATTATACTGAGATTTTATTACTAACAACTATTAAAATGCTGTTGGCCTATGAATTATTTGTTGTTTTACTTGTTATTTACATTTCGGTGTCGGATCTATCCGAGGATTGTTCGGTAACTACGTGACCTAACACAGAAATAGCAAGAATCTTCTTTATCATGTATGACAGCACAGAGCGATCTGTCAGTTAGTCTGATCTCGACAGTACGCCAAGGTGAACGTCTTGTGTGATTTTGTAAACAATGAAAAAAATTGAGTTGAGAGCAGTGGTAAAGTACTTTCACGCTTAATACCAAACGAAATTAAAGCAGAGATGGATTCAACATTATTGGAAGCCGCTCCTTCGTTTTCAATAGTTATAAACTGTGCTACCTAATTTAAGTGTGATCATAGGAGTACAAATGATGAATCCCGTAGTGGACGTCCAAAAACTGCTACTGCCCCGGATATGATTGAAAAAGTGCACCGCATGGTCTAGGATGACCGTCGAGTAAAAGCGCGCGAGACAGCAGACACAGTGGGTATCTCAAATGACAGTGTGCACAGAATTTTAACTGAAGAATTGAAAATGAAAAAATATTCGGCGCGTTGGGTGCTGCGGTTGCTCATCCCGGAGCAAAAACTGAATCGTTTGAGTGTTCCTCGCGACCTTTTGTCACGTTTTCGCCGCAATCCGAAGGACTTTTTACGCCGTTTCATAACAGTCGATGAAATCTGAGTCCACCATTACACTCCAGAAACCAAGAAAACAGTCCAAACAATGGACACACAAACGTTATCCGTCACCAAAGAAGGCAAAAACAGTTTGTCAGCAGGAAAGGTTTTGGGATTCTCATGGAATTATTTTGGTCAACTACTTAGCAAAGGGGAAAACAATAAATGACTAGTATTATGCCAATTTGTTGCAACGATTAAACGACAAAATCAAAGAGAAACGGCTTCATTTGGCAAAGACGAAAGTACTTTTCCATGAGGATAACGCACCTGCCCACAAGTCAGCGATTGCAAGAGCCAAAATTAATAAATTGGTATTTGAATTAGTGCCTCATTCGCCCTATTCCTCTTGGCTCCCAGCGATTATTATCTGTTTCGAAATCTGACAAAATGGCTCGGCGGTAAGAGATTTTCGTCTGATTTCGAGGTAATCGCTGCTGTAAATAACTATTTCGAGGACTTGAATTCATCGACATACAATGAAGGGAATGCTAATTTGGAATATCGTTGGAATAAGTCTGTTGAGCGAGCAGGAGACTATATTCAAAAATAAAATGTGTTTTGTTTAAAAAAACTTGCGTTTTCTTTGTTAGGCCACGTAGTTACCGAACAATCCTCGTAGATTCATAATTTAACCGCGTTTTATTAATAAAACTGTAACAATAAAACTCATCTTGATCATGTATAGAAGATTAGAAACATATGTAGCAGATAAGAGGCTAAAAATAAATTGATACCGTTACATAACACTTAATATATAAAATGTAAGACAGTTAATTTGTTTTATTCAAACATAGATTTGTTACCAGATTAGTAACTATCATCGTTGTCAAGTTATGTCATTTTAGTTCTTTTTAGCACGATTTATAAAAAAACTAGTCACAACATATAAAGGAAGTTACGGACATGGCGGTTATAATAGTGGAGCAAGTCAGGCTGCTCATGCCAAGGATTTGAGGCCCGAAAAAACCGAGACGGAAACTATTGTATAGCGAAGTAAGGTCGATTCTGGTGTATGTAGCTCCCATATGGGCAAGAGAAGCAACAAAAAGAAAAAATGTCACAACGGTGTTTGAAAGAGAGCAAAGAATTGGAATGCTGGCTATAACATCAGCATACAGGACGGTGTCAACAATAGCACTACAAACAATTGCGGGCATCCCGCCGATGGACTGAGTAGCTCTAGAAAGCTGCGAGCTATACGAAAAATGTAGAGAGAGGATGAATCCCACAACAGAAAAGAATTGAGTGCAAAAGCGATGGCCTAGTGGTAACAGAGGATTGAACATCAGTATGATGTATTAAATTATTACACGACGCAAATGTTAACTGGACACTGATGCTATATAGTACTTGCATGGCATCTGAGAGAAAGAGAGCCTACGATGGGAGACATGTGGAAACGGAAAAGAAGACGCGTAGCATACTTTGCTACACTGCCGAGCATGGTCGAGGCACCGAGAAAAAATGTGAAGAGTAGTAAGAAAGATAGATTGCTCTGAAAATTAGGCGAAATCATGCTACGGGATAAGGATTCCTGGAATGCTGTGGAGTCATATAAAAGAGAGGTGATGAAAGAAAAACAAAGAGGAAGTAGACAGAAAGGTAAGATGCTCTCATCAAGCCTCCAGTAAGAGGCGCCAGAAGCAGTGTCGAACAGTTATCGAACTGAGGAAAAGTTTTCGATTTGGACCTATTGTATCTGGCACTTGTTGGACTATCTTCTGTCCAACTTTCCTAGAGGTTTTCAGATTTGTACACTATGTACGATGGCAATATAACGCCACTGGGCGATCTAGCGAACACCCCCCCTCCACTGGCACATCTTTATTACCCCACTAGCACATCTTTGACACTTTCTTCTAAGTGAAGGAAATATTCTCCTATCACTTCTCGTTTTATCGTCTATCGTGTTATCGTCTAACTATATTTCTAACATTGCTGGACGTTACAAAGAAACTACCATTCAGTAGACAGGGTAATGTTTTGAGAAATTTTGTTTCGTCCTTTTTATCGAAAACTGACAGTCTACCGCAGTTTTTTCTTGAGAATTTTTACTTTCCTTTGAATTGTTGATTTTGGGACACCGTATTTCCTTTCGACTTCTATCGCCTCTTCAAGTTTTCGAAAAAACTGAAATGAGTATCACAATTCATTGTCAGTAAGATTAGTTACAAATATCATGCGCCCCCAATCAATTAACATGATTTACCTCGGAGTTGTAGAACAAGTTTTTCATGTAATTCTTTTTATCAAAATTATGTCACGATTAAAAAATCATTATTTTAAATCAGAAATGAAAAAAAAAACAAATAAAAACAACATACAACATGTCGGTCGTACAGTAACCTGACAAAACAAAATAACTTTTTCCTAGCTGTTAAAATTAAACATTCTATTCTGTAAACTGAACAACTTAATAAGTCTCATTTTGTTCTAAGAGGTATGTCCCAAATATGGGCATTTGATTGTACCAGCAATTCGTCTTATCAAACAATTCCATATTGTCCCGTCCTTTTAAAATTGACGTTATTAGATTGTCTCTAGTGCGTTATGACGTTCGTCTTTTTCAATTTTCATAAGGCTTCATTAATTTTCTTTCGGATTAAAGTTGGAAGAAGCATTTATTGTAAACATTGGGATTTATTGGGCCAGGAACTTGTTTTGCTCTTTTTGCATTTATATTCTTGAGCATCTAGAGGTATGAAATGGTGCACAAAACTTACTTCTTGCTACTCACCGTACATTGGATGTGCTATGCACTGTAAACCATCTATTTATTGGAAAATTTGGATATCTTTGTCGTGGGATATCTTCTTAATACAATACCCAATCCGTCTATTACCTACAAGTGGAAAATAAGTTTCATCCGATATAAAAACGATCCAATGTTGAATATTTTCGAAAATTTACTCTTTGCGCTATGTGTTATTATATGAACTTTCTAGAGACTGTCTTAACAATTTCTGGACAAACTTCAACTCTTCTTTATTTTCTGAACCTACTAGTTAATTTTAGAAAGCTCAGAAGGACGTTGTTGAAGGAGTCAACATCGTTCGTATTGAAAATAAGTTAAATCTTGTTAGGCAACTCATACACTTCTTTAAAAGCGTATGAGATGAAATAGGTTCTATTTTGAGTTAATTCAAGTTTGATTTTTCACGATATTATGACCCTGCTCCTCATTTCGTTCCGGGTGTTGAAGACGTGTACTAACCTTTCTCAGTAGAGTTTTCTAAATTACCGCTCCGTGTAAATAAACTTTTCGCTTAGTTAATTATTTCATGTAGATTCCTGTGTTTTATTACAAGGCTGAGCTCGGAACATGTACTTATCTTTTTTCAATTAAGCTGATGAATTTATTAATTAATCTAGAGGTCGCATTAAATATGGAAAAATCGCAAACCGAGTTTCGAAAATATGTGGATACTGTTACTTTTTTAAACATGAACTTTCATGATTACTACTATTGGCTCATTGCATGAATTTTTTATGTACATTTTTAGTTCTTTATAAAATCAGAATCACTTTAAATCTATTCTTTTGATAAGTTCACATTTTCCAAAACAATAAAATTTTAATATTGTCGTAGTGCACACTACATAATCAGTTACTGTGCTATGTGGACTACCGGAACAGTTTTCACCCTAGTGCAAAGAATTTTTAAAACAATAACTGACTAATTGGAGATTCCATTGATTAGGGTAGCCACATTACTAGAATATACTATCATTGTAAGTACATACAGTTTAGCACAAGCAATTTAGTGAAAAGCAATTAATTCAATTAATTAATAATCGCAATAAGCAATTCCTTAATAAATCATAAATTAAATGAGATCCTCTAATAATAT
>WYDF02078014.1:0-11230 GCA_009867245.2 Adranes taylori | reverse complement strand
TTTCTCTCTACTTCCATTTCCCATGCGCCTCCATTCATCATCCTATTATACCATTCTCCCATAGACCATCCACATCTTTCATACACTCCCTTTCGCTCCATCACCCACAGTAAACTTAGTATTTCTTTCGATGAGAAAATTAGAGATAAAATACCTTAAGGTCCGATTGTAGCAGTTTGTAAATGTGACTTAAAAAACTGGTTTCTGCATTTGTGACTGTGACCGTTAATCAACATCCTAGTTAACATGTCTGTGGTCAAACCTGTATAACTACAAAACCAAGGATTCAAAAGATATAAAATTTGTATAGGTTTTTAGTAGATTGCATTATTTGTGCAATAAAGAACATAGCATAACACAAACGCATTTATTTATTTGTATTTTAATTCATATTATATTGAATTTGCTAAAATTTGCAAATGAAAAGTTTAAAACAAATTTGATTTATTATACGCAATAAAAGTTTCGATTTGTCTGCGCGGCACAAGCCTCTCATACACAAATACACATAAGTTAGATCTCGTGTTTTAGTTTGGTAAAAGAAAAGGAAGTGAAGAGAACTCTTTTTGGTCTGAACAGTGGTTGAAACGGATTGATAGCGGAAGGGCATGAGGAATACGTGTACGGCTAAAGGACGTGACACTATGCTTTTATCAAAAAGACATACACCGACGTTGACAAATCAGGCGACTTGCCTTTACACTTGTGAATGTATTTATACACGCCACTGGCTCAAGCGATGGCCGACGACATGACGCTATACGAAATGCTGTATTTCCTTTTAGTTTTTTTTTTATTTTATTTCATTTCTGTACTGTCTACGCTGTACGTCACACGCCTGTTAACTTTTTTTCTTATTTGACGATAATTTTATTTGGTTTTTGTGTCAATTTGTTACGTTTGAATGTATTTCTTGGTTTTCAAATATCCTGAAGAAAATTATTAGCATCAGTATATATATAAAATAATTTTCCATGAACTTTTTAGTTGTGCAATTGTTACATATGCAAGCATATTATGTAATAGAAGATTACATCCTTACACATGTTGTCGGTTAAAATTGATGATTAAGAGGATTTTAAACATACGTACAGTAGAATGTTTAAAGCATATATCAGCAATCTGCTGATTCATACATCTTCTATGATTTGCCTTATAAAATATCAAGCAAATTTGATCTTCAATAAAAACATTTCCAGATTTATACCAAAGTTTAAGTAATTTTTGTAAAAATTTATAAAGTAAATGAATTAAAATAAAGTGTAATAAAAATTAGTATTACTTTGAGACGTAACAACTTGTATGTTGATAATTTGGATGTCACTTTCTAAGTACCTAATGAGTAATGATATACAAATTTCTTGAACAATCAAATAGCTTAATGTTTCTTTTTTAAGCTATGTTCAAATCATCAATAGGTAGTTAGAAGGTGACTAACTCATTCGAATTATCAATAAAATCCGAAAGTGTTCCAAAACTCCATTTATTGAATTATTATCCCTTGCTTAAATACTACATAAACAGCTTAATTAATTTATTGTCGCGTCCCGTTTTGTAAGGGGTACCGAAGGGGGGAACAGGATCAAGTACCTAAAAATTATTAAAACTCAGCGACGGTAAAATTAAACAGAACATTTTAACTTAATAAAATAAAATGGTTAACAAAATATAAGGTAAATAGTTAATATTTTAAACACGAGTTTAATTAATTTAAAATTTAACTGATTTAAAATAAAACTAAACAATGAAACAGAAATTCTGGTCTATAGATTCCATTCTCCTTTCGACGTACTTTTAGACTTATAGCCTTGCTAACTAAAGGTATTGTGACTTGCCATATTTATTTAAGGTAATTAAAATATTTAAATTTTAGCTTTATTGTTCAATGAAGGAAAGAGTTTAAATATGTTTTTATTAAAGACGAAATTAAAACAAAATAACACAGAGATTTTTTTTTTATTATTAAACTCCTAATAGAATTTATGTTATTAAAACTAGTCACAATGGACTAACCATTAATTTATATCTGGTAATTTTCTAGAGACAGTCCATCGACGTCTTCTAGTTTTTCTGGAATATTCATTTCATTCGCGCACTATGCTCTGCTTTTACATGTACATACTACACAAGATCAGTTTGGTTCTCTTCAATCTTCGGACGTGGTGATGGTTGTCCAGCAGCTGAAGAGCTTCTGCGTTAATGTGATGATGTAATCTAGCTTCATGTTTACCAGCATACCTTTTAATCCCTTCTTTCAAATCCCATTAGATATCTGAAGATCACGATGGAGATCAGAATTTTGGATATACCCTGGTGCATTGACAATATTGTGTAACACCGCATTCTGGAAGGTTTGAATAATTTTTATATTACTATCACTGGAGCAACCCCAGAGTTGGATGCCATATGCCATACGGGTTTCAGAATTTGATTATATATTACCAATTTGTTAGATATTGACAGCTTGGAGTTTCTACCTAGAAGCCAATAAAGTTGTCTGTATTTGAGTAAAAGCTCAGTTTATTTCTCTATAACGTGTACCTTTCATCGTAATTTAGCATCCCAAGATATTTAGCACTTAGTTCATAAGGCACCATGGTACCATTTATTTCTAGTGGAACATGGTTGCTTGCATGTTTGTTTGTAAAGCTGACATGAATTGATTTGAGCTCAATGAGCATAATCTTCTATTTTATAGTCCAATCCATGACTGAATTAGTAGCTGTTTGAAATTTCCGATAGAATTTTCGTGGTTTTGATCAACCGTTAGAAGAGCAATGTCATCTGCAAAAGGAGCCACCGTTATATCTACTAAGGTCTGTATATCATTAGTGAATAGTACATAGAGAATAGGACCACGTACACTGTCTTGGGGCACTCCTGCTCTTATTTGTTTCAACTCGGAGCATTGATTCTCCAGTTTAATTCTATGTATCTGATATATAGGATGTTAATAACGGTACATATTGTTTAGGAAATATTTTTTTTAGATTGTATACTAGACCTTCATGCCAAACTTTGTCGAAAGCTTGAGCAACATCTAGAAATATAGTAGAACAGACCTCTTTGCCTTCTAGTGCTTGTTAGATGATCTAGGCTTCATGAGATCAACGTAAATTCAACTGTATTCGCTGCATGAAACCCCATGTGTCTCACCGCTTGAAATAAAATGAATGGCTTTCCTTATAGTTGGCCTGTTGATATGAGACATGTGTGGCTAATTGTGCTAATTGTGTGCTAATTGTAGTAACATACAGCTAATTGTGTCAATTGTTTTTTTTAATGAATAGAAAAGAATACTTCGTCAAAGATTATATTTCGTTTTTATCTATGTTCTTGCAAATGAGATGAAATCGTTCTTCGTTATATTTGTTATATACTTAATTTAGAATAAAACACTAGGCCGGTAAGTTGGATCATCGCTAAGTTGGACGTGCGGTTTAGATTTAGTTGTGCCTTTCATTGCTGAGTAATTACTAAATGTATTTATGTAAGTATGTATTAATGCAATTCATCCATCCTTAATGATAGGGTACATTAATACATCCTTAATGATAGGGTTATTTAAATGCTTTCACAACTTCTTCTCTCAATTTGCTACTAGATATTTTTTCATTAACTATATCCTGATACGCAATATGAGCATTTACTGGAGGCGTTCTGCTTCTCAGGCTAGCTTTCAGTACCATTTCAAACTTCGTCGTAGAGATGTGTTATAGGCTTTTACCTGATCCGACAGAACAATAAAAGCTTTAGATTTATTATATTCTAGAATCATTCTAGGTTTAAAATTGTCTTGGTCTATGAATAGCATATTTACCATTTAATCTGTATGTTTAGTTCTTAGGCATAACACATCACGCTTGTCTCGCCATTTCTGTACAACTCCTTCTTTACATTCAGCATGAACTGATTCGCCTTTTTTTTTTAGTTTGTGTTGAGTAACTGTTTTTAGATTGAATTTGCGATTGATGCGTAATATACCAACAAAGTATGTATTACGTCTCAGTAGCTCAGTAAGTAAACTGACAAAGTATACCAATTATCTGTATAAACCATACGAGCTTTATCTAGGAGATTAACTAAGAGGTGCCGAACAATTTCGGTCTAAACAGATATTTATTTATCTTTAGATTTACCGCAGTATACTTGGAGATTGTACTTGCATCCGTTTACCAGGATAACCTGAACAGCTTGATTCCGAACTAACGGTTTTTATCCTTGATATATTGTAGAATCTTTAGTCTGCCTCGAAACGAGTCTAAGGTTTCATCAATGCCAACGTTTACGGGGCGTGTTATTGGAACTGTTCAAATATTGGCATTGAATTAGTTCGTACATTCACTTCATGTAAGAACGTCAACATATGTCGTTGACTACATTTGTTATAATCGGAATTAATCATTACGCCTTGAAAACACACATAATGCCTATATATTTGAGAAAATACATTATCAAAATATTAATAATAGGAAACTAATAACTTAATGTTAACATCAATATTATTGGGGATTACAGGAATAATTTCACTGCACATTGATTTTGTATGTTTGTAGACAGACTAAATTTCAAATGTGAAAAAATTAATTCTAAACAATAAAACAGAACCAATCAGTACCAAATTAAAACCTTAGCCACTAAAAAAAATATTTTATTTAGTTCAGTGTTGCAATTGTTTATTTAGGAACGTATTAAAATTTTCGTTATCCTTAAAAAGTTAAATTTGCATAACAAGTTCCATTAAAGCGATCTAATTAAAAGTATATTCCAAGAAAGATCCAAGTGTCAGCCTAAGCAAGATTAAACCGCACTTTAAGCGTTCAACACGAATTATTCAAAAACTTTTTCCAATCCTTAAAAGTTTTCTAAATGTTTACTTAAGTTCCTTTGAGAAAAAAAAACTGATAAAAGAAATTAACGGAAACGAAAGTATTAAAACACGGCGAATTATCCGTAAAAGGTTAAATGCGGGTTACAGCGCAAGCAGTGTAAGATCTAAAAGTTTGCATCCAACTGCTCATCTGTAGGATGCATTTATTTCATCTGTTTATAGCGAGGGTTGCCAGATTTTTCAATTTGTAGACCTCATTGGTCCTAATTTTACATGTAATAAGCCAATGCGTAAAATTGAAATTAAATAATTTTGTTCCGTAGATGCTAAAACAGAATGTTTTTATTCTTACTACTTTTTAATTTATTGCTTATTTTGTCCTAGTTATAATCTGTTATAATCTAATAAGTTATAATCTGTCCTCTTTGGAGCGATAACTGTCACCCTTACTGAAAGTTGTAGTGCCGCGGCTAGGTCGAGATTTTGGAGGATTCTTGGGTGATCGGCTCAAGCTGGACCTGGAATAATGACTCCATATGTGTTACAATTTCAGGAATTGGTGAATCTCCTCCAGCTGCCCACAAAGACATGTTCGAATGCGCGAGGTAGTTCCTGCGAGTCTAAAATGGTGGATCGGAACCAAACACACACGCATACGCTGCTTGAAATTTCGTTAAGAGATTCCTACGGCGTGAACATCCAATGGATAGCAATCAAGCATCCACCTCACGTGTAATCGTTAGCTATTAGCTAGGAAATGTCCTAGAGAGCTGTCTATGAACCACAAATACACTCTAGCGCCATATTGACAATTACAATTACAACTATTAGATATCTTTCCCTATCACGGACTGCTTGAACCAAATACACCTAATTTCTTATCTTAAAAACCATTTGCCTTTTCCCGAGAATATTTTCACATTTCTATTTCGCACTTACAACGACATTTTAAACTAAGATGATTTAAATTCCGGCCTTCTGGCGTTCCCAAATTTAGTTAAGCAAGATGGCTTGTCACTCTTTAAACTGCAGTGACGCTATTCAACTCTCATGTGGACCAAACATCACTACGTAACTTCGCGGACAATGAAATCGTTTACAGTTTTAAACATCGGCGCAAAGATACGGTTATCTCGAGAGTATCATCTAAAAATCAATAACTAGTAAGACCGTCATCCCGACGGTACATCATATGCCTAAATCCAGAGACAACCGCTACCTCTCCCGGACAGTGTAGTCAATCTTTCTAATTCTGTTAATAATACGGAAGTATTTTATTTGATTATAATTCAACTCTCGGAACAGATTAATTGTTACGAAACAAGACACTACAAGATCAATCAATTTACGTGGCGACTTGCATATCAAATTTCTCATACTTGCGTATTAGAGCGATGAGAGTAGGTGACAAACCCTATTGCATACACAGTCCGACTTCACACAATTATACCATAACAACGGTAACCTCTAAATAACCCACAATGAATGAAAAATTCTCAACTGGATTTAATTGAATTGTTGAACTGGATTTAATTGAAATTAAATCAATACAATTTACCTAAACTGAAGTTCAATTTCCGGCTAGGAAACTTTAAAAAAATTATTTTTAACTTTGAAAAATATTTACAACTTTCTTCGAGATTACTTTTAATTTCTTTTGTGTTTTATTTGATTTTAATGACTTCAGTTGAATGACTTTAGTTAAATGACTTTAGTAAATGAAAATAAAAAATAGATTTGATTTTGTATTTTTATTTCTAATTATAAACTTTAAAATAATTTTGATGTGTGGAATAAAGCTGATTCCTGCTCCTCGTACGCAATATAGTTATTTATAAATTATTAAATTCAAAGCAATGTTAACGCTTAAAGATCTAATTGAATTCAAAAATGAATATTTTATTTATTACTTTATAATAATTAAATTTGGAGTCATAAATAATGTTGATTTATGATCCAATAGAAAATGTTGAATCTAGAAATGTCAAACCAGAATTAAAATAATATTCTAACTTTTAATTGAAAACTCGCAGTGCGTCTGTATAACAATTGTAAGTGCAATATGCGTGTGAGATATTTCTAAATAAAATGAATTGTATGAGTTAGTAACGGAAATGAATACATTCCGATGTCCAATCGTAAGTTATATTTGAGTCTATATGAATGAATTATTATTTATATTAGCCTATAATATACGAGGTGAATGTAACCCTGAAGATATTTAAGCCGGTAATATAAAACAAGGTTCAAGCAGAACTTGACGATTACATTGAATTTTAGCTGCCCGCAATATATAACTGGCAATAATGACAATACCTACCTCATACATATAGAGTTCTTGCAAGACTTCACAAGGTACTGATAGCAATCAATAATTAGATTAATATTATAACAGAGATGGTCCACATAATATCCATGCAGGCAAAACGGAATAAATAAATATCAAAAATTTACACCAAACCCAAAAAGAAACACTCCTTAACAATAGGAAATAATTTTAATTCATTAATTAGATGTATTCCCCACGTTTCCAAAACCTAGACCCCAAAATTCGACTAATATCGTGCCCTTGAAGTTTTAAATACAACCAGCTTGGAAACAAGATAGTTACCAAGTGATGCAATTATATTCCAAAAAGTTACAAAACAACCAATGTAATTAATCACTTTTGGACAATCATTGACTCTTGCATAGTCAGTATGGGGCCAAAAAATCTGTGTGCTTCTTGTTGGAGCTCAATTATTCTGTGTTTTCGTAAATGACCAACTACAAACCTTGCGAACATATTGATCTTCTCAAGAGGCGATATTTTACATCATTCGTGATATTTTATTTTCTTCTTTATTCGAATTCTATTGTTCGTAACAACTTCAGAAGGTTTTAGACAACTTGTATTTCCTCGAAGAGTAAATGAATTATGGGTACATCAAAACAAATTTCACGGTTTCGGTTTTTTTTTTTATTTTTCAATGCAAACAGAAAGACAAACAGTGCTAAACTTCGTTGAAATAGAGAAACAAATCCTTACATTCAATTTGCATTCATTTTTATTAACATATTTTATTTCGCCAGTATCGTTTATTTTAAATTATTATTAATTTCTTTAATTATTAATACACTGTTCTGTTATAATTAATAAATATTTTAATCAAATAATATGAACATCAAGGTAGTGCAGAAAATGCAACCATAGAGCGTAATGTATCCAACATTTTGGTCCTTTGAGTCAAACCGGATAGTTGGCGTCGATACAGTACACGGTTACATAAAAACTTAATTAAACCTTTGTTTGTAATCAATTTTGTGTAATTTGTGTAATCAACGTGTGACTAAACCCATCTAAAGTTCAATAATGATGACAATAGTATCAAGTTGTGAAAGGATTTAAACACCAGTGAGCTGTGCAATAACACAGGAGTATTCATCAAATTGTGATAATTCAATATCGACAAACTGTAAGTCAAAATCTACTTAAAATGAATGATTTAAAATCGTTAAAAAATTAAAGGCAAAGCGCCGTCTAAATCAAATTACAACCAAGAAGAAATTTGGTGTGAAGAACATTACGCTTCAACATGGAAGAGGAAGGATAATGGAACATTTATTGGCGATTTACCAATAAAAGCACTTGGAATAACTGCACTAGGTGATTCTTATTCTACAGCACATCGTAGATTCCTTTCGTTTAAACGACGATTCGCAAAAACGCCAGATATTAAAGAAGCGTAAACAATTTTTAAATAAGATTATTTTGATCTTGATCATATGGCACTTGTCGAACATCAGTCCAAACAAGGTGGGTACTACCATCCAATCATTGCGTCTTCAAGCAATCTAGGGCCCTTCGCGTGGTCTTCGATAGATCAGCTAAAACCACAACGCGGAAGTTGCTTAATGATATTATGATGGTAGGCCCAAAACTCCCAGACGATCTGATTTCAATGAGATTTAGGATGCATCAATACGCCTTGACTGCAGACATTGAGAACATGTACCGCCAGGTATTCATAAATCCAGGATAGACTTCATTGCAACGAATTTTATGGAGAACTGACGAAAGTTCGCCAATTCATACATTTGAACTAAAAACTGTTACGTATGGTACATCGCCGGCTCCTTATTAAGGCCCAAAATTTACACAGCTGGTACTCCACAAACAAACTCGTCTTATAAGCGCAGAAATAACGCTTCGCGATTTTTATGTTGACGATTTGTTGAACGGGGCTTCAAATATGACTGCACTTTTGAAGGCAAACTCGCAAAGATATCAAAAGGAACCATTTTGTCTAAGGTCTCCAGAATATTCGACCCATTAGGTATTTTAGGGCCTATTATTGTACACACCAAATTGCTTCTGCAGGATTGGTGCAAATTAGATCTAAATTCGGATGAATTTGTTCCTATGAATCTTCATAAATCAAATAAGAATATCATGATGAGTAATCTGCCACGATGCATCTGTGGTACAAAGGCATGGGTTTTGTAATTCCAATTAATCAGCGTTTGCTGCACGTATTTACATTCGTAGTATTAATCAGAATGAAAAACACACATCACAACTTCTATGTGCAAAATCACGAGAATGTCCATTGAAACAAATTTTCTAGGCTCGATTTAGGTGGAGCAGGTTTGTTTGCAAAACATGTTGCCCAAACAATGGCAGCAATTCAAGTAAATGCAAATAAAATACATTGTTGGACTGATTGAACAATCGCACCCTCATGACTAAAAGCAACAAGTAAAACCTGGAAAATATATGGTAGTTGATTTGTATGCATGGCGGTAAAGGCTGTCCATCCTGAATTAGGTGGAGACTTAACAACTGAAGCATTCATCAGTGCATTTCGACGATTTGTTTCAAGACGAAGAATGGTATTAAATGGTTATTGTAATAATGGAACTAATTTCATTAATGCCAAAAATGAATTATTAGCTGTATTTACATCATCTCTTTACCTGAGACCTACAGCGGCACAAAATTATCGAGATATTTGAGCAAGAAGAAATACAATGCGGGATTGGAAATGCATCACTAACTTATGAGGAAATGATCACATCATTGTGCCAAATAGAGATAGTAATGAATTCCTGACCAATCACTTCGATTTCCAATGATATTAATGATCTCAATTGCCTAACTCCTTGTGATTTCTTGATCGGCGACGTGTTAACGTCCGTGCCAGAACCTGGTATCACAGAATTAAAAATAAATCGATTATGATTGTGGCAATATGTCCAATCTCTTCAGGAACTTTTCTGGAAGCGGTGGTCTAAAGAATACTTAGAACAACTTTAGGAACGTAGAAAATGGCAAACCAACAAGTGTTTACAATTACAAAGGGACCAGTGGGTATCATTAAGCAGAACAACGCTCAACCTCGTGGTATTTAGGGCGTATCGAGGAAATTCAGCTGGGTAAAAGATGGCATCGTTCGAGTCGCTACTATAAAAACAACCAAAGGGACATGCAAGCCTTCAGCTAGTAAATTGTGCATTATGCCTCTTTCGTCGCATTTAGGGCGTATCGAGGAAGTTCATCCTGAAAAGATGTTATCGTTCGAGTGGCTACTATAAAAACAACCAAAGGGACATACAACCGTCCAGGTAGTAAATTGTGCATTATGCCGGTTGAAACAACCACTTTTACTACTAGCAACATTTCATAGTTTTGAAGCCAGGATTCAAGGTATCCGACTTTGAGGTTTTCACATAGGTGCCCTTTCAAGCGACCTAAAGCTACGGATAGAGGGAGTAGTGAAATGCAAAACAACAAAGGGCTTAGGAAGTCGCTTTGGAAAATGCCCCTTTGGTAACGGACTGGGTCCGTTACATCGCTTTTCTTGTCAGATTTAATGAGAAAGCAAGCGGACCATTGCGACATGAATGTTTGCGTGTAATTCACTAATCTGTCGTGGACTTTTAGGCTCTCAAATGATTTGATAACCAAACTATGTGGAGTGATGTCAAATGCCTTATTGTAATCGATGCCAGCCATGGACAGGTTGCGCTTATATTGTATTACATCTTGAATGACTCAACGATCAATTAGAAGATTTTCTTTGCAACCAGCCAATCCTCTCTTAGATCCACGTTGTTCGTACATAAGCCCCCAAATAAGTTGTATGGCATTTAATATTCTTTCATTTAAGATCTTATAGCAAGTAAATATCTTAGAGCAAGTGTTTAGGCAAGTTATAGGCCTATAATTGTTTGGATCACATGATGGTCCTTTTTTTGTACAGCAATATGCTTTTGTACTAGTTATTTATTTTTTTCGATTTGTAGTGTGCACATCCAAGGAATCTCAACTTCAGCTCCTGTAAAAGGACGACGTCATACACGAGATTCTTCTTTGGGCAGATGTCACGTAACGACTCTCTAAACAATAGAGTAAGTCCT
>WYDF02078003.1:0-11230 GCA_009867245.2 Adranes taylori | reverse complement strand
AGGAAAAGCGGTAGAACTTCGCGCGATTTACAATAAAACGATATTTTCGTTCAAGACGGTCGCATTCCTCTTAAGAACAATTAGTAAGCCAAACATGATTTAGTATTTTTAATAATATCAGTAATTAAAATACACTCTTATAAATAACAATTCTTTAAATTAGACATAGAAGTCATTTTAATCTGTTCTATTTGCGAAATCCTACATTCAATGTTCGAAAATGGGGTCACCAGCTATTAGCATCGATGCTCCTTCTTTGATAATTCCGTCCAATTTCGTCTTGTAATTAAATTCAAAATGAGAAATCTAATATTCGTTTCTATCAAAATACTAGTGGTTTGTCCTTGCTTTCTAACCATTCTACGAATTACCCTATTGTGTCAATAATTCCAGTAATGGTCATGTATTGCTACTGCCCTATAAACTACAATCTAATTAATCTCGGTCTTGGTCTACAAGGGTTGTTTTAAGGTATCGTAATCTGAAAAATACCATTTCTAGCTATTGTAGAAAATAATGCAATATTTGTTGATAAAATTCTAATATTTTTCACACTCTGATTGAACAAAACACAGTGGCTGTTCAGAACACAATGGCTGCACATTCCCAATTCAGAATTAAATGTCCAGGCCTATGTTTAGTCCACGAGCGTTTATAGCAGCCCTAGGATTGGTGTATTTAAAGTAGGGTTAAAGTAAATATTAATTTATCACCTTCCAAAATCAATTTATCAGCCTCATGGCTTATCAACAACATGAGAGTCTAAAACTACTATTTTTATTTTTAGTTTATTTGCATATTAGTAGATGCAGATTTACGTTGTGAATTCAATTATTTGGAGGTAGAATTGGATGAAAAACAGGAATGACTAGATATCCAACAGGAAGAGCATTGTGAAATCTAAACGATAGCAATGTCGAACCCCAAGTTGTCCAAGATGAGGAACACTACGATCAATTTCAAGATCTAACTATCAGAGGAAGAGTTAGATCTTGAAACGGTCAATCTTGAGGACGAGGATCAGGAGCCGAGCAATATCAGGAGATGAAAAGTTTATAATTTTACAAGGACAGAGATAACGAAACGATTTGGTCCAACAAAACTCTTTCAAAAGCATCAAACACTAAATCAAAAAACATTACAAAAACTCGTCCTGATCCTAAGGGGCAAGATAAGAATTGTAAAACAAAACTCAAATATTTCCTCAACTTCTTTTTTTCAGAAATTGTGGATGACATTGTTAAAAATACTACAATTTATACTGCTTAAAGAAGGGCTAAATGGGATTAGTCGTTTAATCCATATGGAGACAGAGATTAGAAACCAACTCAAATTCGGAAATAAAAGCTTTTCTTGGAGTTTTTTTACTACAAATGGAACAAGGCTCATAATTTTGCGCGCTAATTTTAGTGAACGTAGATTTCACTTGTTTTTGAGATATCTTCATTTTGGCAATGTTATTATCGTCAGCAGCGATCTGTAATAAACAAGTTTTTTCCTATTTGAAATTTTCATTCGACCTATATAGATAATTGAATATAAAACCTGTAAGGTTGAGGAATCTGTGACCATCGATGGAATGCTTGTGGCTTATTGCGTCCGTTTCAGTTTTATGCAGTGAATGTTGTTCTAAAAGTCATGCCACAGTAATCTGGGCCCCATGTCATCTCCAATAAGTCCTTAAACCTTGTCAAGATTATGTCCACTGATCCACTGAAAAAAACGATTCGAAATGTGACCACGGATAATTGGTTCAGCAGTTATCGTAAGCAGAATATCTATTATCCGTTTGTTTATCTTTCTTATAAAATTTAGAAGAATAAGGCCGAAATCTCAATTCAACTTGTGACAGAAAATAAAACAATTGACCCTGGGGGTCATTTGGTTGGATGCAATAACATCTCAAATTTGGTCTCAGTTGTAACAAAAATAAAACATAAAGTTGTTTTAGATTTGTCAACATGTCACGACAGTAACCAAGTAGATGATGAGACCACAAAACCAGTAAATATAATAGATTATAGTGCCGCATACAGATGGTGTCGATACAATTGGTCGACTCACTTGATCAATAACTCAAAGGTGGCAATGGCAATTTTCTTCAGATATTTTGATATTGCTAGGCTAAACTGCAAGAGAATTTACCACCTGAATAATCCATTGGAAACCATTGTGAGACGGAACTATCTTTCTAGCCTGGCTATGGAAATAATGGAAGAAAACTTGAGGAACCAAGCACAAATTCGTTCCATTTAAATATTTTCTTCTAGTATTTCAATACATTTTTCTATCGTTAAATGTTTTTTCTATCACATTAATTCTAATTTTATGAGAATAAGCCCGAATGAAGGTTAAAATTTTAATTTGAAAATGAGCCTATGACATGCTACCATTTTTTTGCTTGCCGGTGCATTATTCGTTTTTATTTTCTAATGAAATTATTTTCACAGTTGTTACAAATCCCTTCACGGTTTTGTGTTGTTTACATATTACTAAGTAATAAATTCATGTATTTATAGATTTGAATAATAATTTATGAATAAACATCGTAATGATATTTGAAACAGTTGGCAATGTTTTGAATTGTACCGGGACGTGTTTCCTAGAAGCAAATGTGGCATTCCTAATTATGCTGGGAAAATGGGATTGGGTTGTTGGTTGTTATTATTATTATCGTCACTAGCAGATAAGATAAATCAGTGCGTTTATATTCTACAGTAATAAACGTTAAATCAGATAAAATCTACAGAATATCGTATTCAAGCAAACACAATTTTGTAATTAGAGAAAAAGGTTCAATTAAAAACCATGTACCGGGTAATATATAAATTATAAGACATGAATATATAAATTCATATATATTTTATATATAAATTTAATGCATAATTCATAAGTTATTAAAAAGTATATTAATTTTTTAAATATATAAATTTTTTAGAATATAAAAAAGCTTGTATTAAATGCATATATACAAGCTTGTCCATTAATGAGAGGAAGTCCAATAACTCCCCGAAGAATAGTGCCCTTAAAGGTGGACCACTCACATCTTGAAATCAATAATAATACAATTGGTTACAAACTTTAACCATTAAATGAGTAGTATCTAAACTTGGAGAATAAGTACATTTTTTTTCATCTTCAATGTCCTTTACAAGTTACGGTCCTAAAAACGGTATTAAAATGGAAGAGTGAAAGATTATTCTAGATTCTTGCTAACCTTGTCTGGATTTATATAAAGCAAACTATACGTGAGATCCTGCCGTGTGGTCGCACCATAGTTTACTATACTACCTTTTAGCATTATATATTCTAAATGCCAGTATATATATTTAGACACACTATATTTTAGATATCAGCAAAGCCTTTAAGTTATTGTCATGGCCTAAGACCAGACAGACTTTGGTGACAACAATGATCTCTTTATAATTTATGTGGCTTATTAGAGATTTCTTAAACCAGAAGTTTATCTCTTACAAAGGCATGCGCTATCCTATCACTAGGCATTCTGCAGAATCCAGTCCTCTAGAAAGTGGCAAAGGACTTCATCCTGAGCCGCAAATACCTAAACCTCCGAATACCATATCTTTACTTATGTGCACAATCCGGAATTGGTATTTACCCACAAACCTGTAGCAACTTTTTATATAATTGCCACAGAAAGAAAACAGCAAATTCTCGGCTGGATCAAAGGCATGGAACCGCAGCTAGAAAACAAGAGGAATTATACTTAAACCTATAAAACAGTGTTAGAAGCAAATGACCAGAGTTATTAAAAGCTCAGAAAGTGCCTTCAATACTATCCTGCAGAGTGGATAAAAACAATCTTAATAGAATGCCCAATATAGAACGCTGAATGTATACAGCTTTAGAAATCAATTGGTAATTTCGTTGACGCAGCCAACCTGGTACCGTCCCTATAAATGAAATGTGCTTCTTTGGACAGGAAATGTTTTCACCAGAAAAAGTGTTTACGTTCGCAAGGAACCTGTTTAAACGGGCTAAAGCACCTCTCTGTCCAATTCACAAGCGATTCTGGAAAGAACAGTAAAGCCTTGGGAAAAAAATTAAATGTGTAGTGTCTATCTCAGGGGAATCTCACAATCCTCTTGTGCATATGATAGGTAAACCAGCATGGAGGTCTGCATAACTACATTCCTTAATATCCTTCAGATAGTAAACAAAAATAAAATATATATTTTATTATAGGTTATTATAGGATCCATCACGTTGGGTTCCAAAATATCTAATAGGGTATATTTGTTTTTATATCTTTATGTCTGGTTGACTATATTAATTTTCTATAACATAAATGCTCAAGCTTGAAATTTTAGATATTTATTTTCGCTAATTGGGCTAATTTTTCTAACTACAGCCCATCGCAATATTAAGCTATCAGTATGTATTTGATGAATTAGTTATCGCAATAGAACATTTATTTCTAGGCAACAAGCATTAATTTTTTTCTGTTCGTGTGCTTGCCTAAACTAGAATTTTATTGACTTGGTATTTATAATAAATATCTGGCTCTAATTGAGCTCGTCAATGGACTGTATTTAATTACAAAACAAAGTTATTAGGATGTCTTCTTTCCACTAGAAAGATATGAATATTCACAAAGATATAGATTTTTCAATGTTGACAAGTTTTAGAAGATTTTTTCAAGAAACCAAGAAAAATATAATGATTATTGAAGAATCTTTAATTTTATTATAATTTAGAATATCTTTCGAAGCTGTTAGAAAACGTAAGGTATGCATAAAGAGAAGAATTAAATGCTGTGATTGAAAATTTCAAATTATAACATTTTATCGCCTATCTCTCCCAAAACCCATATTATTATTGATTATTGATATATCTTACTAATGGCCTCCTAATGGAAAAATACTGCTGATAGCAATGTGATGCAAGAGCTCTATGACGGCACTTATTGTGGTAGATGCAGAACAACCAATCGAGAAAGGGTCGTGGCAATTCTACATGGACAGTCTTCAAAAATTACAACGCTCCTTTCAAGCAAATAGGATCATTCTGTAACCGTTAAGTCATTAAAATCGTCATAGGCGCGAGGATGCTATTTTTGACAAGATACTTATTGTAATGATCCATATTTTAGTTTTCTGTTGACAGTGAGCAAATTATTTGGATATGTTGATTGAGTCAAGCGATTGATTGAGTAAAATTATGTGGAATTTGATATTTAATAACTAAATCTTTACCTTTTGATCCATTTGTGGTTTGGCAGCGAACCAAATCATTTCCATTCGTCTTTATGCTCTATAACATGTGGGTAAGTTTTTACGATGTGATTAAACGGTTCCACAAACATAAATCTTACTGAAGAAAAAACAACTATCAAAAGTAGCTTTGTGTTTTTTCCCTCTCTTTATTTATACCATCGTTTCAATGATTTCAACAAACATATGTTACTTTAGGACAAAGCATACTTTGAAATGTGTCATACGCTCGTTAATAGACTGATGCTACTAGGTTTATAACATTTTTGAAAGAATTCAATAGGCTGTCAAGTATGGTAGTACCTTGTGCAATTTGTTAAAATGTGGTACTTTTCTTTCTAGCATCAATGCGTTATCATCTAGATGTAGATATGCACCCAGTTGTATTCCGTTACATTTTACTGGATATGTATGTGTTGCTCAGAATGCACTATGAACTCTAGTACTCCTTATAACTAAGTATTTAAATATTTTAGACCGATCAAAATATTTATGACCAAAATGATAAAATTTCCTCTTATGTTGCTGATGTAAACCACTTACCGATTTGTGCACTATATGTATTAGCTTAGAATACCAAATTTTCAATTATTTCATGCGTAAGTATTTTTGTAGAATATTTGATAGGGTATTCCACTTCATCTACCAGTCCTAACAGATGACCCCTACAAAGCTCCTTCAGAAGCCCTATCAGTTGAGTAAATGGCTGAACTGCTAATAGAGAAGCTACCTTTTGCCACTGTATAGGTCTATTATTTCCAGGCAAATTTTTCCAGGACAAACGCAAGTGTCACCGTCGAGCTGGGCATCTAATGTTATTTTCTCTCGGCTAATTGTATATAAAAGGTCCCACTCAAGCCAGCGTTAATTAGACGCATTTAGGGTTTTGTCCTAATAGTTTACGTGTAAGCATTTCCCAACGTTTTATCAACAATAATAATCCATTAAGAGACCAACTTATTTTTGCAGAGTATATCACACTCTTGAATTTGATTGGCCGCTCAGTAAGCGCCATCAACAAATCACTATTTAATATTTATTTTAAAATTAAATCAAAGTCAACAAAGTCAGTAACACAATTTTATGACAACGGAACAGGTATAGAAAAATTAATCCTTCGACTGAATCTTTCGATTTCTTATCATCTAATCTTTAATTCTTCTCTCTCACTCATATCCATATTTCATAACCCTTCCGTCCATCTACGTCTTCGACAAGAGAACTAGGAGACCGGCATCAGGGAAGCTAACGGACAACCTCGTCACCAAGCCAAGGTCAATGAGATAACCTCGTGATGTATCGCTGTCGAGATAGTCTCATCAACAGTCAATCTCACCACGGACCAATCTCACCACGTATAAACATCATGAGCGAACATCATAAGCATATGTAATATTTTTCTAAGACAAAGCTTATAATTATTATTTATTTTATTAAAAGTAATATAAACTTATCCCAAAGTAAAATATGATAACAAACAACAATTGATTCTCCCAGTCATTGTACAATTCTATAATCCCTTCTTTTACAATTTATAGACACGAGTTTGTGTACATTAGCAATGCAAGTCCGGAATAGAATTATCTCGCTTTTACTGCAGTTTAGTTTTCGCTCGCTTTGCAAGATTTGGGATCCACCCTCAGAAAGAATGCCTACGAAAACAATTAGTTCTTTCTTTCCTCCCTAAATTACTTCCTATATCTTTCCACAATCTGAGTAGGTACGACACTCATTTATTTATAAAAGACTTGGCCGAGGCTGGTGAAGAAATGGAAGTGTAAGCTCAAACAAAAGAGCCTTATATTGCCTTCTCAAAAAAATCATATGTTGGTACATATACTGATAAAAACAAACAAGAGAGAGCTCAAACTTTCAAATTAAGATTTCTAGATTCCATAGGATTCCTGAATAGCTCACTAGAAAAACTGGCATTCAATCTCAAACAGGATCAGTATACTGAAGTATGTCGTCATTGTTCGAAATTTGATGAATTTTAATTAATAACCCGAAGAGACCTCTTCCCTTATGAATACCTTGATTCATCTGAGAAATTTAATGATGTCAAATTACCCCAGAAAAGTATATTTTATAATAAGTTAAATCAAACTCATATTTCTGATTAAGATTATGATCATGCAGAATTAGTATGGATGAGATTTGGCGATAAAACATTTGAAGACTATATGCGGTTGTATTTAAAAACGGATGTACTTCTTTCGGCTGATGGCTTTGAAAATTTCCGATCCGTATGTTATAATGCATATGGTTTGGCTCTGCTCAGTACTAAACTGCCCCCGGTCGCTCTTTTTCTGTCAGTTTGAAAATAACAAATATTAAAATTGAATTACCGATATTGAGAAATTACATTTCATTAAAAAATCAATTCGAGGTGGAATCTCAAGTTGCACGCACGCATAGACACTCCAGGACTATTAATCAACTCATTACTCACCCCGACTATACCTACAATCCATCTGAACCAACATCCTATCTTGTCTACTGGGACCATAATAATAAGTTTTATTGGAATTTTGGAATTATTAACACAGGAAGAGATAGATAATTTAGATATTACAAACATCTCAGCTGAAAATTAATATTTCAGCATAAGATTTTATGGTATATTATTTCAAAAAACAATGCTTCGCAGAACACAGCTAAATGTTCGATCTATAGGACACGATATATTCATTCAGGCCCAGGATAAATTAGCTCTGTCTCAATACGACGACAAAAGATATATTTGTAATGACGGTATCTCCACATTAGCTTGGGGCCATTACAATATTCCCTCTTCTTTATTGCCTGAGGATGAATGAATGGAATGTGAGGTGTCGCGTATAGTTATGTATAAACAAGTTAGACATTAATTAATTGTATATTTCTATTTATAATTTCTATATTTTATTCTTTATATAAATTTATTTTTGAGCACGACATAAGTGGGTAATGTCCATCCCAGTCGAATCGCACAATCCTCTCCTGCAATATATTGTCATGATAAACCAGCATGGAGGTAATGCATTCGTTAACATCCCAACAGAAAACAAAGTAAAAATATATATTCATGTATAAATATTTACATGCATATGTCCACAGATCAGTTTGGTAAACAAAAAAATCTTCGGGTTTACCAACTATAATAAATAGTCCTCATACGTTTGTTATTGGAATACATATTCCATGTAAATTAATTCAATTAATAAGTAATCCTCGAATATGATATAAATTGTTTAATCAATTTGGACTGAATTAAAATTTGATTAACGAAAGAAAAACAGAGATGTTTACCACCAATGTAGTGAAAAGAGATTAATACCCGAAGACGAGCATCCTACACCTGCCTAAGTCCGTTATCCATAAATAGTATACGAGAGAAGAGGCATTATAGCGACGATGGAACGTAGTGGCAGTAAAACTACTAATGTTGCATGTAAGTGCAATTGTTCGTTATTTCGCGTCTTCAATGAAGTATTTCCGTAAAATTAAAATGAGGTCAACCGCTACTTTTCCTATAGTTCGCTACTTTTCCTACATTTTATATTTCTGCAAGTTATTCTTATTGGCTGTGCCCACTTAAGAAGTATAGCAATCATCAGCTCTATACTCATAACATTCGTCGTTCGAGCTGTGATTGGTTGGACGGCTTATATGTTCCGTAGTATTTTGAAGAACAATTATGCAAAATTGATCCTTAAGATTCCCAGCGGATCAAAGATGTTTTCCTATAGCTCGTAGTTCTAAACTTCATAAGAATTTTAGCAGGAGTTTCTTTCAAGCTACGCCCCTCGAGCCGTCCGTTACACAGAGTGCCACTGGGACTCGGTGTATAAGAGGACTTACTCAATCCAGCGTTACCCAGACGCATTTTGGATCGTGTTGGTACTCCTGAGTGGGCAAATTCGCACATCTCAGCTGATATAATTCACATTGAATTATCAAATCTATTTGTTTGCAATGTGTGCACATGCGCGGTGGTCTTGAAGTAGGTTTTCTCGAAGTAAGCGCCAATAACAATTTGCTTGATTTATTTATCCAAATTAAAACAACTAGCAAACTAAGTCAATGGTAAATATTAGGAGTAACAGGTAAAGTACATTATATTATTATTTCGGCTGACTATTTCATCCTCTTGTTTTTGTCTTTTAATTCGCTCACTGATATTTCATAACCTATCCCTGTCAGGTAATTTTTCAATTCGAAAACGAGAAGGTCAGCGTCATAGGAAGAGCCACGTAAAATGCCAAGCACGCCGAGCTCACAATGATGACCAAGGGATAATTCCGCTACATTTTCGGAGATATCGTCTAAAGAAACTCATCTCACCACACGTTTCGCCTATTCTGTAACGCATCTAGTATCTTCTAAAACGTATCTCAGATCTTCGACAACTTATGTTACAGCTCATATGACGTATCTCATGTCTTCGACCATTCATCTCACATCATCAACTACGCATTTCGTATCTTTGTACCTACTAATTGGCTGGAACAACCGAAGTATCTTCGTTAGGAATCCACCATTCAACTATGTAATTCTATCGAAGTCTGCATAAGAATATCCGACACTGATGAGTTAGAATAAGTTATAACAAAAATCAAATTATCTCCAGTTCGCTCATTTCTACTTGCTTACTTTTGATTAATGGAATGGAACGGCGTAACAAATTTTGAATTATAATTAACTTCAGCTATCATTTTCTGTCAATTAAAATCGCGAGTCTAAGCTATAAAATCGCTGAACTATAAATAGCAATCACAATAAACCTCGTTACATAACACTATTATAGCGTATATTACGTATGTGTTTATCTATGGATATAAATTTGTATATTTTATAATAATAATAGAAATTATACACTTTTTTTTAACCCTGAATCTCATGCAAAAATATTAGATATTACAATCAGCATAACATAAAAGCACTATAATAGTTAATAACATACTTAGGATCCTACTTTAATACGCTTGAGCAGAATGAGACATCTGATACATTGACACTCAACAATTAGCTAAATATCATGTTTTTCAATCATTTTCTAGATATTGCTGAACTATTAATTGATAAAATTACCATAACTGTGAGTATATTGTACCATAAAACATTTGCTACAATTTTATTACTAAAGGTCGTATCCCACTTTAGTTCGTATCAATTACATTAATTATCTTATTCAATATACATACAAATTTATTTGGTATATTTACAATTCATTTATTGTTTCTGATGAAATCAATGTAAACATTTTTGTTTAGACATAGTTATATAAGAACTTTTACAGTTTAGTGTACTGAAAATTTCTGCCTAGCATCTAATGGAGTTTCGTAGATAAGAGTTTAACTATTCAGAAGTTCGTAACTAATTTTATATTCGCAAAAGATCTAGCATAATATGTATAGTTTAGGAACTAACTATAAATTGTGACCCGCGTTTTCGCGAGAACATTGTAATTCCGTTATTCTGCTATTTTGTCGAGTCCATTAGAAATTTCTGAACAACTTTTCCCGTCATAGATTCATTTTTCATTGTTTGAACGCTGCCTTCGTAATGTTTGTTTTACATATTGATTTAGCATTCTGTTTTAAGTAAATTATAAACCATGTATTTAAATATTGAATAGTGAACGTATGATATATTACTCTAAGACATAAATAAGTATTCATTTTTACTTAGATAAGTTACTTAGATTACTTAGATTATTTTGAAAACTATCTCTTCAGAATGAAGCATTTTTGCTGTAGATGGTAGACGTCATTACTACTCTCATTATTGTCCGAAAGTCCTCTCTATAATTTAGATATGTAATAATTACGGAGTTATCAGTGTAGATGGTAGTTAGACTAAATGCCATTCATCATCATCATCATAAAATAGCCCCTGATGACCACTGCTGAACGTAGGCCTCTCGCATGTCTGTCCAAACGGTCCTGTTTTGTGCCACCTGTATCCAGTTCGTTACTGTTTTCTTGATGTCATCGGTCCATCTTGTTGGAGGC
>WYDF02078002.1:0-24578 GCA_009867245.2 Adranes taylori | reverse complement strand
ACTCTTACTTCAATACACCAGTGGGGTTTTTCTCTAAGAAGCATCGGACCACTGGTGTATTGAAGTAAAAGTGAAATAAGTAATGAAATGTTAGTAAACATATAAATGTTGTAACCAAAAGTTCAACTATTGGACTTTTATAAGGGTTGGATGAAGTACATGAAGTGATAGAACGGATGAAGGATGGTAGTAAAGGAAAAGCGGGATGTAAGATTAAGGGAAACAAGATACAATGATTTAGGTATGTAATGGATTGGTCGGTAGACACACAAGATTTTTGAGCAGTAAGAATTTTTTTAAAATCCAGTTTGGCAGATATCCCCCATTTGTAATACATCTAAAAATTCAATTTTTGAACTGAAATGCTCAATTTCGGCACAATTACTATGCATTATATTACTATGCATTATAGATCTAATGGAATTAGTCCTAATCCTTTTTTCTAAAATTTTACCAATTTACTTGTTGGAATTTTCTTTCTTAACAAAATTTGCAGCCAATTTTCTCAAAAACTGTTTCTGTGATAGTTTTTAAACTTTTTGAACGAAAAGAACGTTTATATTTAAAGGTAGTATTAAAAGATCTAAAATTTTTGTATTAAAAGGTTAAGCGAGATTGAAATAAAATGGATGATTAAAGTCTGGAGTAATTTGACCTGGAAAAAAAATTAAAAGATCTTAAATATCTCGTATTCCTAAACAAGCTGATAAAATAGCACTTAGGCAACATATGCACCACACACTATTTTTCGCCAAACGAATAAAGTAAAATATAATTAATAATTGAGCTAATTGAATGTTGAGCTGAATATAGATGAACCATTCATATAAATAATATAAGATTGTTCATTTAAAAACATTTTAATTTTTAAAGTCAGCTTACAATAAAAGTTAAGGGAGTTAAGAAAGCAGATAACGAAAGTTTGGGATAAGTTGTCTTAATTGGAATATTGGTTTGATATCTAGGAATTTTCATTTACTTAATATTTCACTAGAAGCAGTGAGTTTTCCGTCAAACACAATTTTTGCTGATGAATGGTTTACCCGTCTTTAACCCATTTCCTGCCAATTTCTTTTTTTATTAATTTTTTGTTTGAACTTGTTGTGTTTAGCTATGAAATTTAAGGTAATTTATGTAATTTTAAGAAATAATAAGAAACTACTTTTTTTTAAAATATTTATCAATCCCCATTTGGGGATCACGACACATAGCATGAAAATTATTATCAAAACATATGAATAGTATTTTTATCGTATAAAGTTATACATCTATTTTTCATGCCACTCCATTACACATTCTACATCTAACCCAACGTCGCATTTGTAACCACATTGTTTCCTGACATTTTTTCACAGACTGCACACTTCCGCTGTTTTCATTCTGATGTTCTTTCCAAGTAATGGTTAACTTTATCTTTTCTTAAACACGTTTTTGTGCACTTACGCTATAAGATGATCTTCCATCTTATAGCGTTTGTTCGAAGTAAAATTGAGCGCATATGTAAGTATGCGCTTGCAACCATCCTTCTAAAATCTAATAAAGGTATTTGTCCTTTAAGAATACAATACTGAGCGTGAGCATTGACCAGTGTCATATTCAATGCATTTGTAAAAATGAGAAAGTACCATTTCTTTGCTCTTATCTTTACACGATATTTTTGAATATTCCAATAAATAACACCAATTTTGTCCATTATTACAGACATTCCTAGCACATTCGTATTGGTTTCATTATTTTGTTTCCTTCCTTCATAGACTTCTGCATTGTAACAGTAACCGGTTTCAGCACAACACTTCGCCCATTGTTTGAAACCAAAATGAATGGGTTTACCTGTAATGAATTGTTTTTAGTAATGGTGCCCATAATAACGTACCATTTGCACATTGATGCTAATATTTTCGGAAAACACACCGAACTGCATAAAATTGTTATTTAATTTATCCACAATGGCCTAATTTTAAATAGCTTGTCTTTTTCTCCATTTATTAAAGGAATATCCGTATTATCACTAAAATGTAGATTTCGTTTGATTTCGATATAACGATTTTTTGGCATACATCTTCGAACGAAATCAGTATTCAGATCTTCGTCCTCACACCAATACATTTGTTCCTGAGGTAATGAATGGTATGCTGATAAGTAAGATACCAAAAAAAAATATTTAAGCAATCGGAAGAAAATGTTAATTGGTGCCGATTATTTTGCTCCGCGTACTTTAGGCTTTGTCTTACAATAAGATCTAATAAATCGTTTGTAAATAACATCTCGAATACTTGTACTGGAGATTTACCTTTAACTACTTTAATCATATTTTGTTTGCGTTTTTTACATTCAACTTACCAGTAGTGGGGATTGTGAAAGATGCTCTTTCTTTATTTCAAGATGATATAGCTTTTTCTTTTTAAAATCTCTTTGGTTGAACTGGAGAAGACTTTATTTTTTTATCACAAGGAAGGAGATGTTCATTAGATGGTACACCATGAATTTCTATCGATCCTGGAACATCCTCGGGGAATGTGTTGTAATATATTTTCGTCTATATCCTCTAATTCTGAAACATCGTCCACTGTGTAGGGGTGGTCAATCCACTTTCTCGATTGAGTTTCCTGGATATTCATCGTCAACCGCCTCAAATTCATTTTCCCAATATTCCTCAAGTTCCTTTATCGAGAAAAATTTACGCATCTTTACGTGGACAAACTGCAGGAGAAGTTATATTCCACTGTATTAATGACTACATTTCAAATTAAGAGATACGTTGGGACAACTTTAAAATATTTGTACAGATTGTGCTCGAGCAATGTTAGGAAAGATTAAAGGTTTTGTATCACGTATCCAAAAAGTATTGTCTTTTGCAGTGGGAAGCACTGGTGACTAAAAGCATTTCAAAAATTAAAAAAATCCTATGGACGAAGCCGTGAAATTAACCCTTATGAGCAGTGAAACGGTTTATCACCAATGTGAACGCAATTATGCGTCGTTAAATTACCTCTATAAGCAGTCTTATACTCGCAGACGGAACAATGAAATGGTTTATTTCCAGTATGTTGGCGTTTGTTGCTTACCAAGCTATTCTGATCAGATGTCCTAAACTCGCATTCTGAACATTGATATGATGTAGCACCAGGTAAACATTTATGTTTTATCAAATTAGCGAGTCGTAAAGTTTTATACTCGCAGGAGGAACAGTGCAATTGTTTATTTTCTGCATGTTGACATTTATTAAGGTGCCCAACCGACCTGCTTTTGGAAGTTATATTCTCCCTCAAGAAATGTCCTTCAACTCTTTTCTTCTTCTTCTTATATTTGTTTGCCGTCGGCGTTCTTTCGCTTTGGCTTCAACTCTTTTATGTTATATCAAGTATGATTTACGAAAACAAGTGACCCAGTTATGGTATGGACATGTTGTTCAAACTATGGAGTACAAAAATTAGTATTTACATATGGTATTACGATATAGATGCATCTCTATATGTTTCCATTTTGGCATCAGCATTATCTGATTCCATTTATGAATATTAATTTTTTATTTTTCAACTGGATCTAAATATAAAGCAAAGATTACAAAACTGTTTTCTGCTTCTAGAAAAATTAAAGTATTGCATTGTCATCTCAATCACCTGTTATGAAACCTTTTGAAAAAAACTTATGGGCAACATATTAACATAATTGCTGAATTTGAGTAAAAAATCTCGATGAATTAAAGATGAAAATTCTTGATGTTTGGTTACAAAAATCGGTTGAAACAAGCCAAAGCATGCTCCGTTTTATAAACGAAGTTTAGCACTTTGTAGGAAACATGGGAAAGTTACAAAATATTTAAAAATATGCGTTTTTTCAACACTTTTTATATGTATAAAAATTTTAATATGTATTTATAAACTATAATGTAATATTTTAAAATAATGAATTTATTCTAAAAGAAAAAAAGTAATTTTTAGTATTTAGTAGGTTCCAAATAATAATATGCGTTTCCCTGGAAACAGACTGTACAATCACTGATGAGGTTATTGTAAGATAAAAAGCCGCTAACGCTGACCTGAATTCTCGCATGCGGCTTGCGAACCGCTGTTTCTTTCGCCTTGTACTAAGGCAAATTTCCGAAATTTTTTTAGTTCACCTTATACATGTTTTTACTTTCAGTTTTTTTTTTAAACAATAGCCAACATGAATAATTTTGAAAGAGGCCCAAACTGCTCACACATACACTACAACCAAATTTTATTTGTTATTTTACTGTTAACTAAGATATAAATTCTAAATCAGAGTTTAAGATTAAATAACCACCCCCGCGCCACTGACTTATTTTTAGTGAAATCTGCACGTTTCTATTCTAGTTGAATGTTCTCTTAATTAGCTATTAAGCTAATTGAACTTCAGATTACTAAATTAGTTACTTCTTATTACGTAACATAATAAAACTTAAATAATCCCTTTTGATTTATAGTATGTAGTAAAATTTCTGATTGACAGTATATGAAATATGAGCTGGCAGCACACCCTTCCAGCAATTCTGATTTAGAAAAAAAAACCAAATAGCAACTGTACGATTTTTAAACACTGTGTGCACCGATCTACCGTATGAGTATATGTAGTTTTAAAGAGAGTGCATCAATTCTCCCAAACAAAAATTCACTCAACATTAAAATTACTGGAGTAGTTAAATTGGTATTATTAATAAGCTAAGCTGTAATAAATTATTATATTACTATTTTCTTATCGGATACTTTAAAATCCTTTGTTTTTTTATTAGTTTTAAAAAAACTTATAAAAGGAGTAGTCTCTAAACGAGATTGAGCCTCCTTTATCCAAAAAATAACGTTCTTTACAAAGAACGAGATCAACTTTTGCTTTATGCAGTATAGAAATTGAAGTTTCAAATTGTTAGTTATTCTCGATGTATTGAATTGAATACAACGTACTGAATTCGGTGCGCCCTCTAATGTCCAATAGCTCAATGTCCAAAGCATACACACATTGCTATAGCAGTCGATATAATTAGACACTTGGCTTTATATTCGCAAGTATATACATAATATTCTACCACTTTCTATTATCTGATTGATTCAATAATTAATTTTTACATTTAATTACAAAATATAAATTTGAAAATATACTAAAACACTATTGAAATACATTTACACTGCAATTAATTTACTTATTACCAAAAGTGAGATGTAATCCAATTCGCAAATCGAATGCCGCACTATATTAAATAAATCACAAACATAATTTCAACATTCGTTTCTATTAAAACATAGGTAAATAACAATATTATATGTTGTTTGATCTTTTATGTATACAGGTTGGAGCAATAGTACGTCCGTTTCCGATTACTCGATGTGTATGATAGGTTTTTAGGGATGTTATATGTTGCTAAATACCCATCATTTAAAAATATTTTCCGATATACAGGGTGTTATCAAAAATAAACTTTTTAAAATAGAATATCCCATATATTTCAATTTTAATTAAAACTCTCGGTTATCCTCTAACAAGTGTAGGATTATAACAGTTATCTGTGGTTAAAGTTCAGCGGTTTTCAAGTTGTTTTTGTAAAAAAGTTGTAAATTTCATATTGTAAATTAAAACCTCGCATAAGGTCAGGAGATGATGCCTGTACATTATTTTATTATCAAATTTACAGGCCGGTCAGTATAAAAGAATCAACTCCAATTTTGAAGTCGTTTTTCTCCATTTTCTTAAATGGAATACCCTGAAGATTTTTACAGCAGGTGCTGTACACATAAAATTCATTGCCGATCCATGTGTAATGTCTCTATATCTATGTTTAGCGATTTTTACGATAAATATGAAAATTTTAAATTATATAGTATTTATTACTATTTCTGTTTAAAAATAAAATTACCAATTATTTAGAATAAGTTAAGGGTGATTTAAAGTACATTTATAAAAAAACATAATAAAACGGAAAAAATAAACTAATTTAATAAAAAAAAAACAAATAGCTAAGTTAATTGTGATAAACATGCGTGCACAATTAATGAAACAAACAAAAGCCTAAAAGCGTTAATAATCCTTTGCTTAATGTCTTCTGCTGTTGTTGGAGGTTCCGCATATACTATTTCATTTACATATCCCCATTAACAGAAATCGGGATGTGTAATATAAGGAAACGTAGCCGCCCAACTTGCAGGACCAGTTCCTCCCAGCCATTTCTCCCGATATATGTTATTAAGATAATCTCGTACAATAGTAGAATTATACGGTGGTGCTCCATCATGTTGCACCCACTTGTTTTCCCGAATTTTAGGAAGAACATTTTCCAATAATTAATTGAGGCAGCTCATTTTGTAAGTAATTTAAGTATAGAGGCCCTTTTAGATGATTTGGAAAAAAAAGTTGCCTCATCAGAAAATAACACATAAAAACAAAGATGGATTTTTCTAAGTTTTGACTGCCCCAGATACGAAATACAACACGTCGTTCAAAATCATCTTCGGTAAGCTCTTGATGTAACTGAATATGGTAAGGATGCAATCGATTTTTGTTTCAAAATTCGTTGAACAGAACTTTTATTTACACTGGTATTTTCACATATAAGTATATGTCTTAGCTTTGACTTAGCTACATTGGGATTTTCGGTAATTGACAATAGAATGCTTGCTTAGCTCATTTTCATCATTTGTTGCCCTTTTAGTTGGCTTGGTTTTAATGTAACCTACATTTCCAGTTTCTATCAATCTTGTCATTAGTTTCTCGAAAACTCTCTTTTCCGGTTGTCTCATTTCTGAATATTTTTTCACTAAATTCTACTCGCTAAAAATGGGTTCCTTTCGGATGCACCCAGTATGAAAATCATATCAACTAATTCAGTTTTTGAATAATTCATTCTTTACGCACAACAAACAATCTTAACTGCGCTTTTGACAATTTAATCTGACAACTCACATTCTTGCTTTCTTATTTTAATTTGTTTTATTAATTTGCTCATTAACTTTACTAATATTTTATTATGCATATGACATGAAATAATTCTTATACTTTTTTAGAAAACAATGTTATCGGGTAGCAGTGGCGTATTTAATAACTCATTTTGGGATGAGGTGGGTGGCTTAATTTAAAGATGGATAAAATTTAAAGATGGCTTAATTTAAAGATTATCAGCAAAAAATTCGTTTAATATTTATGAAATAAAAACTCCTAGATATCATATCAGTATTCCAATTAAGACAACTTATTCCAAACTTTCTTTATCTGTTTTTAACTTCCTTAACTTATACCGTAAAGTGAGTTTGAAAATTAAAATGTTTTTAAATGCAAAATATATTGAGTAAGTATGAGCTTATCACCAGCATGAACAAGTTATCAAATAAAACTACTAGTAATACGTTCTAAGTTAAAGTACCAATTTATTATATAAAATTTCATTCTTATGTATCAAACTAAGTCTTATAAAATTATAAACAACAACAATAATTTGTGCGTCTTTGCATTATCATGAATAGGTTGGACTTTTAAACATTTGTGGTTTCATAATGGCTGATGCCGTTTGTTGGGTCATTTTTAATTCAAAAGTTTACTTTGTCTAATAAAAATTGCTAGGTAAAACTCTATTATAACACGTAATGTTTTGATATACTCACATATAAACATGTATTTGGTATGTGTTATTTACCTCGAGTTCTAATTACATCATGATATGCAATAAAGACATTTATAATAGGTAGTTTGCTTGCGTTAGGCATTATTTTTTAATTGTTTTTAAAGTGGATATATTAATAAATGAGCATTCAAATTAAATTCTTTAACTAATCTATTTACCTAACATGCACAATTAGAAATATCAGGGAATATAGGACATACCTAACGTGGCATCTTTATTTATTGGCTCAAATTTAAATAATTAATGAATTAATTTGAAAATGTAACAATTGAAATGTCTGAAATTACATTTGAAATATTATATATTATAAAAAATACGGCCCATGACTTAGATAGACATATCCAGGAGCATAAGAGACATTCGTTGTGGTTCCCCTGCTCCAGATATGCCCGAGTAGTTTTAACATCTTCTGTTATATACTGACAAAATATATACTTATAATGCTTTTCTGTAATTATCTGAGAGTATAACCACCGTAATGTTCATTCTCCAAATAGCTCCACCTGTAAGAAAGCTAATACAAATTATTAAAATATTTTAGTAAATGTAGCGTGGAGCTATCTAGGAGTACAGAAGCCATGGCTCCTATCTTGTATATATCTCCTGTTCGCTTGCAATATGTTAGTCAAATATATGATTCTGTACATGATAAAAAACAAAATATAATTGTACGTCAAGCAATATCTTGGAGATCGCTACGCAAAATTACGCACAGATCCACTGTATAAAAGTTAGTTTTAGAAGAAACATAAGGGTGCATCAATATTTCTAAACAAAGTCATTAGAGTTCAGGCTAAAATTATTGGAGCAGAGTTTCCCAATAACTATTAGTTGGTATTTATTGACTAAGGGCTAAGCTGTAATAAATTACTATTACTTTCCTGTTACTAGTTCTATTCATTAAGACTTTCTTTAAATTCTTTTGTTTACTACTACTTTTAATTTTAAAATAACTTATGAAAGGAGTAGTCTCGAAGTTCGAGATTGAGCCTCCTTTCCCAAAAATGTAAGGTTCTATAAAAGAACCGGTTCAACTTTTGTTTTATGCGTAAAATATAAGATTTCAAATTACTATTTATTCTCGTTGATTCACATGAAATATAACGTACTGAATTTGGCTCGCCCTCTAATGTTCAATAGCTCAATGTACAAGGCATGTTTCATATTGCTATATAAGTTAATACAATCAGACACTTATCTTCAATATCTGAGAATCCCATATATACGTAAGATTCTATTACCACTTCTATTATCGGATTCAATAATTAATGTTTACATTTAATTAGAAATGTAGATTTCAAAAATATACTGATTGAAATACATTTTATTGAAATAAATTTAGAATGCAATTTTCCTCCTCACCACTAAAAGTGAGAAATAATCCAATTCTCACATCCAATGTCGCATTACATTAGATAAATCACAAACCTAATGCAACAGTCGCCCCTCATTAAAAACTTCTATAATATTAATATTATGTTTTCTCATCTTTTATGTACATAATTTTTTCACTCCTAGGAAAATTAAAGAAAACAATGTAGGAAACAATTTTTAGAAAGCAATGTAAACGAGAAGCAGTGGTGTATTAAATAATTTATTTTGAGGGGAGGTGGGCGACTTCATTTAACCCAATTGCTACCGTGATCCCCATTTGGGGATTCAATACTTTTCTTAGTACGGCAACACTATTTTTATGAAAGTCAAACATTTATGAGGTTAGGTTTATTTTAGATTGTCATCGATAGACCTGCACATCAATACATTTCATTAATATAATTTTACAAGTTCGATATTAGTTTTGAAAGTGAAATGTTATTAATAAGTAACGTCAAGTTCTTTGTGTGAACATTAACAATAATTATTTCAGTTTATCTGTAGAAACAAGTATTTTTATTTCATTTATATCATGTAGTGACTTATTCTAAATGTAGTAAATATCAACAAGTCTAATATAGTCGTTTCGTTTTAACGAAATTTGTAAAATAAAGAGATCACGGTCAGTACGGTATAAAATTACGAGAAAATTTGTATATTTCTTTTAGGTATATTTCTATATTTCTTTTAGGACCAGAAACAAATTTTATCCATAAAAGAACTTGAGGAATATTGGGAAAATGAATTTGAGGCGGTTGACGATGAATATCCAGGAAACTCAATCGACATAGTGGAGTGACCACCCCACAGAGTGGACGATGTTTCAAAGTTAGAGGATATAGACGAAAATATATTACAAGACACATTCCCCGATGATATTCCAGGATCGATAGAAGTTCATGGTGTACCATCTAATGAACATCGCCTTCCTTGTGATAACAAATAAGGTCTTGTTCAACTCCAGTTCAACCAAAGAGATTTAAAAAAGAAAAAGCTATATCATCTTGGAATAAAGAAAGAGCATCTTTCATAATCCCAATACTGGTAAGTTGAATGTAAAAAAACGCAAAGAAAATATGATTAAAATAGTTAATGGTAAATCTCCAGTACAAGTATTCGAGATGTTATTTATTAAATCTTATTGTAAGACAAAGCCTAAAGTACGCGGCGCAAAATAATCGACATCATTTTACATTTTCTTCCGATTACTTAAATTTTTTTTTGGGTATCTTACTGTTAACAGCATACCATTCATTACCTCAGGAACAAATGTAATGGTGTGAGGACGAAGATCTGAATATTAATTTCGTTCGAAGATGTATGCCAAAAAATCGTTATATCGAAACCTACATTTTAGTGATAATACGGATATTCCTTTAATTAATTGAGAAAAAGACAAGCTATTTAAAATTAGGCCAATTATGGATCAATTAAATAACAATTTTATGCAGTTCAGTGTGTTTTCCGAAAATATTAGCATCGACTACCAAATGGTACGTTATTATGGGCGCCATTACCTAAAACAATTCATTACAGGTAAACCCATTCGTTTTGGTTTCAAACAATGGGCGATGTGTTGTGCTGAAACCGGTTACCGTTACAATGCAGAAGTCTATGAAGGAAGGAAAGAAAATAATGAAACCAATACGAATGGGCTAGGAATGTCTGTAATAATGGACAAAATTGCTGTTATTGAACAACCAGAGCAACATTCTTTTTATTTCGACAATTTTTTTACAAGCCATGACTTGATATAATGACTAAAAGAAATGAACATACGAGCAACGGGAACAGCAAAGTATAACAGAATGAACAAGTGTCCGATAAAAAATGAGTGTGACATGAAAAAAGAATCTCGTGGAGCATTTGATTATAGCTTTGATAAAAAAATGAAATTTTTGGTATGGTTTGGAAAGACAATAATAGCGTGAAAGTATGATCAAATTATCTCGAAGTTCTACCGTTAAGTCGGGTATCTAGATGATCAAAAGCTGAGAAAAAACAAGTCTCAATTCCCCAACCAAATGCTATAACACATTATAACAACCATATGGGCGGACTTGATTGGAATATTCAAAAATATCGTGTAAAGATAAGAGCAAAGAAATGGTACTTTCCCATTTTAAAAATGCTTTGGTTATGACACTCGTCAATTCCCACGCCCTGTATTGTATTGCTAAAGGACAAATACCTTTATTAGATTTTAGAAGGATGGTTGCAAGAGCATATTTACATATGCGCTCAATTTTAGTTCGAAAAAACGCTATAAGATGGAAGATCATCTTATAGCGTAAGTGCACAAAAACGTGTTTGAGAAGGTTTAAGAAAAGATAAAGTTAACCATTACTTGGAAAGAACTTCAGAATGAAAACAGCGGAAGTGTGCAGTCTGTGAAAAAATGTCAGGAAACAATGTGTCAAATGCGACGTTGGGTTAGATGTAGAATGTGTAATGGAGTAGCATGAAAAATAGATGTATAACTTTATACGATAAAAAAACTATTCATATGTTTGTTAATAATTTTCATGCTATGTGCCGTGATCCCCAAATGGGGATTGATAAATATTTTTAAAAAAGTAGTTTCTTATTATGTCTTAAAATTACATAAATTACCTTAAATTTCATAGCTAAACATAACAAGTTCAAACAATAAATTAATAACAATAGAAGTTGGCAGGAAATGGTTTAAAGACGGGTAAACCATTCATCAGCAAAAATTGCGTTTGACGTAAAACTCACTAGTTTTAGTGACATATTAAGTAAATGAAAACTCCTAGATATCAAACCAATATTCCAAGTAAGACAACTTACTCCAAACTTTCGTTATCTGCTTTCTTAACTCCCTTAACTTATATTCTAAAATGTTTTTAAATGAAAAATCTTATATTATTTATTTGAATGGTTCATCTATATTCAGCTCAACATTCAATTAGCTCAATAATTAATTATATTTTTCGATTAGCATGCAAACGCACAGCTGTAGTAATCCTACAAAATACTTTTCTGTTTGAAATCTTATTTGAAATGTCATTTACTTAGATGTCATTTTTATAGCATACCTCAGTAAAAGAATTAGGGGAGGGGAGGTTAATCGAGCCCTAACTCCAGTTCCAGTCAAAATTTATATAATAGTTTATAGTAAAATGCAAATATTAATTCAGGTACAATGTATATTTCGTCACTTTTTCATCAGTTTCAGCCCTTCTTAATATTATAATTAAGACTCGCATTGACAATATCAATTTTGTAAGAGCATCAGCTTTCAGGTTTCATAAACAACATATTTCCTCCTATAACTTTTCCCGGATATAACACAGCTAAGACAACATATCTGTTGATTATATTTAATTGAGGTGAGTAAAGGTTTTCAAATATATTAGAGGCTGTGCTTGGAGAGCTATTAAGGTTAGAGACACCAGGTTAGGTATTATTATAAATGAAATCAAAACTTCTAAAAATATGTAGTATAGTACTAATAGGTTTAATAACATTTTTTTTATTGCTCTTCAACATTGCTTTAGTATATTCTACAAATAAAACTGTTGGAATAAAGATCTTCTCTACTCCGTTTCACGAAGCAATAGAGTAAGATGATTGCTTGGAGGATATGTTTCGGAAAGGATGAGAGTGGGATTAATATTTTGAAGAGGATCATGGCTGATATAGATAAGAGAAAGTAGATGGAAGGGAATAGGAAAGAAAAAAAAAATAGTGAATGATAGGGAGGGGGATGTATAGGGAATGATGGTGTAAAGAATAAGTCTTCCCTGCTTCCTCGAAATAGAGGATATGTGATTTTGTTTTTATAGTTACACTATTATTATTGGGAGTTATGTGATGTTATGATGTTAATGCGAATATTATTATGCTAATAACGGTTTTTATTTATTTATTTAAAAATTTTGTAAGCGAATTTTTTTATGAATCCTACAGCTTGATATAGAATGTGTATATATGGTACATAAGAGATAGGAGTAATAATTAATACGAGGGTAGCCTTTTATATTTCGTGATTTGGCAACCCAAGTGCTGCCATCTGACAACTGATATGACAAGTGCCATAGACTAACTCAATAACAGTGCTCAGATGAACTTAATTCGACTTTTGGCGAAGAAACACAATAAAGGATTCGCTGAAAGACGAATCACGTGAAGGTGCTCCAAAATCAATTGTTGTTTCAGAAAACACTGTGGATAAACTGATACTGCAAGTCGTCATGTGACTTATCGTGAGATTGAGGCATTCTTGGGCATTAGCGGGACCAGCATATATTCAAACATTGCTTTTGCAATATTGAATGTATGGCATTAATATAATTTGTTCGTGCTGGATCGGATCGTACATAGTTTGACAATCAAAAATAAACACCAGTCGACTGTGTGGGTTTTCGAAGACGAGCCAAATCCAAACTAAGTTGCACGCGCACGAAGCACTTCGTAGCAAATGGTCGATTGTGTTTTAGGCAAAACTGGGACAACGTGGAATGGTACACAACCATTTGTTTGGCAAAAGTCGTAAAAAAAAGAAGTAAAATTCGTGCGAGCTCGCATATACCACGACAATGCGAGCTCGCACACAATTATTAAGCACTCAGAACATCGATATGATATGTCATCCACCAGTTAGTCCCGTTTTGGTACCCAATGACTTTTTTTATTCCAGCAAAATCACAAATCAATTGCGAGATTGATTTGTAGTTTCGACAATCAATCTCGCAAGTTCGACAACTGACGAAGCGATTGATACGTTTGTTTCGGAGGTATTTCAACCTAAATGGTGAACTGCTTCGAAAATCGTGTAAACTAATTTTCGAAGCACTAATGGAGAAGTGCTTCGGAACTTAATTTAAACGATTGCAAAAGTGTATTGATCTTAATGGAGAATATATTGAAAGGCCATGAATATATTCTCTATGTTATCGACGGCAATGTTACCGACAATAAATATTTGTGTTTTTTTTTTGCAATCCCGAAATATAAGACAACCCTCGTATCAGTACTCGTTTAGATCAACATTTGTATTACATAAATAAAATCATATAGCTATTGTTTAAAATGTCATAATACATACCTACCTCTAAATCAGTCAATATTTAACATTTTGAAAGCATTTGGCAACGGCGTTAAAACTAAATTGCAGTTTCCGAACGCAATGAGGACATTTGTTTGTGGTACCAACTAACTTTCCACTTTATATATCATTTTTCAACGACGTTTTATAGAATATCATATGATCACCACTTTAATCCATAATTTTTGTTAAAGAAAGTTTCCGTACTCTTGTTTAGCACATATTCAAAACACATTTGAATAAATAGGATTGAGATATATTAATTGGAACTTTGTTTTACTTCGTGATTTACCAGGTATAGTTCCATTTTTAAATTATGATCATAGTTTCAATCCTTTCGGGCCATCTTCATACATACAGACTATTGATTCACGGGGAGTTGTGTGGGTTCGTTTTAAGTAGATATGCTATTATGAGAGGAGGGGAAGGAGCGGGAAGTTAGGTGGCTATGTTGGGGTTACCAGGTTTTGGATATTTAAATATATGTTTAGATCCAATCTCTCGTAACCCGAACATGGTCACCTAACTTTCCCCAATAATAATATAGCTACTTAAAACAAACCCACAGAGCTCCCCATGAATCTAGTCTGATTGTCTGAAGATGGCCCGAAAGGATTGAAACTATAATCACAATTTAATAATTGAACTATATGCCGTAAATCATGGAGTAAAACAAATTTTAAATTGATATTTCATCATGGATTACTACAAAGTAACGCTTGACTCAATCAATCGATTGAAATATAATTCAATTAGTGATGAATCATAGGTAAAAAATTATTTTACATTGTCATTGGAAAATCTTAGGTACAAGGGACTTTAGGGACTGTTTCAGCTTAAAAAGAAATTGTTCTATATTTTTCCATCAAACGAACAATGGTTTTACTTATAAAATGATCTAATACATATTTTGTTGTTTGCAGAACGTAAGTTAGCAGGCGTCTAGTTGTTGTCGTTATTGAGAGTCCCGCTACCACAGAAGTTGCGCGATATACCTTACACACTACAATTCACGCGTGATCGTTCCTCCAGCCTTTGTCTCAAGTGTCATTCACACAAAATCTCACTTCGCTCTGTCATAGCTCAGTGTAGTGCGAATCAGTCCACTAACTACGTCATTCAGTTTTGCGGACTTGTTATTGTTTTTTATTGAGTACAGTAGCTGTTATTATTGTGTATTGAGTTTTTATTGTAGCTGTGTTATAGTTTTTATTACTATGCTTTACATACTATATTGATTATTATGCTATTATGGCAACGAAAAGAAAGAAGGTTGTTGGATCGATGCAACATAAACTTGAGGCAATCAAAAGATTGGACAAAGAATAGACAATGCAGAAGGTTGCTGATGTCTATGGCGTCAGACGGTAACAGTAGGAGATTGGAAAAAGAAACGATTTGAAATAGAAAAATAGTGTTCAAGAGTTACTGAAAGTGTATTAAAGGAGAACAATACACAGAAAAATTTTGGATGTGCACAAGTGAGTCTTTGTGTACTTATGGTTTGCCCAATTCAGAGACAAAGATGTGCCTATTTCTGGGCCTATCCTGCAGGAACAAGCGTTGCATTTTGGAAATGAATTTAATAAAGGTGACGCAGAATTCATGGCAAGTGTTGGGTGGCTTGAGAGGTGGGCAAAACGTTACAGAATCCGTCAGGTAAATGATTAAGATATGAATGAATTTTGTAAAAAATGTCATCTTGTAAAAAATAACCTTTCCTATTATCCGACATTTTGCCTTATCTGACGCCGACATCATTGCGGGCCCCCGTTTATGTCGATAACAATAAAGATGTAAGCTGTCTACAATTCGTGTCCAAATTAATGCCAAACTATTTAGGTACCACTGTACATGAACAAACAGGAGTACGCTTCTGTTGGCAGATTGGCGTCAATTGAAAGCTTTTGAATTTGATGTAAAAATTTTGTGAAAATTTTATAAAAGCATTCGGAACTACATTCTTTTTATATCTAATACTTTGGCTTATTGAACATCGTGAGAGAGTTGGACTATATACTGTAGGCAATTGGGCATCTATTACTGACAGTTTAAAACTTTCATATTCATATTCATATTCAGTAAACATCTTAATATCAAGATGTCATAATATACAATCATTGTCTGTCTCCCGCAGGTATTCAAAAAATTGTATAGTGATCATCAAAGATCTGAGTTGCAAAGAAACCAGCCGTTGTCCATAATTATGTTTACATGTGATTAACAATTATAAAAGCATGCTTCCAAGAAATAGTTTATTGTATGTTTCGAGAGGACCTTTAAAAAAATAATTAAGAGTACTGTGGATAAGACTGTTTACTTTGGAAATCAATAAAAAATATCATAAGTTTTGGAAATCAATAAAAATACCAAATAATGTACATATAAACTGTCAAATAAAATCTCATCTGTTTAAAAGATAATATGGCGCAAATAAATCAAATCAATGCCGCTCGCGTAGAAAAGCATACTGAAATGAGCATACTTCATAAATATAGATGTGAATTTACACCGATAGCTTTTATTTCCGCATCTGGATTTATTTTTTTGCAAAAGGTATTATTATTTTTAACAGGAAAAGTTTAATGACTTCAATAAGCAGTTATGCTTTTTACCCTTTTGTGTTTTCGGCCGATCTCATTGGATGTTAATTGTACGAATTTGAGCAGAAGGCATTTCGCTCCGATGTTGCCCAAAATTTTTGTCACATAGAGCTACTCCCACCATCGTTTATACGCTCCACTTATGCTTTCGTCAACAAGATAATGCAATCCTTAGAAATCTCAACGGACCAAATAAAATTTTCTGTTGGTCATAATTAAAAGTTCCTAAAATTTTGTAGCAGGTTTCCTTCAAGCCACGCCCAACGGACCGGCGCGCTATGCAAACTGTAACTGTCCATTGGCGACACGCCAAGTATCTTCTTGTCAGCAAATTTCACGTAAAAGGGCCCACTCAATCCAGCATTCACCAGTCTTGATCTACTTGTCTTCGAGCGAGCCAATTCCCATGTTTTAAATAGCATAATTCACCATTAAGTAATCAAACCTATTTTCTTGAGCAGCGAGCAAAATCGCAATCTTAAATTTGATTTACTTCAAAGTAACCGTCAGTTGTAATTCGCTAATTTTATTAAATACGAATTAACTCAAATCAATAGTAATTCTACGAACAGCAGGTCAGGTATCAAGTATGCATTACATTCATTAATTTCTGCTGAATCTTTCGTTTTCGTTCACTCATACTCACTTCCTATTTCGTTCACTCATATCAGTATTTCATAACCCTTCCTTGATACAATATTTTGAAAACGAGGAGGTCAACGTCAGAGGAAGAGGGACGCCAAATGTCAAGTCCACACCAACGGAGATGTCAGAGATCGAACTCCAGAAAGGCCAATCAAGCTACGTTGTCCGTGTACACTACGCATGCTGGTAGATGTACCTACACCAATCACACCACGGTGGCGAAGGGAGAAGGTTTGGGATAATGCACCCCCGCCCCTGCGTATGCCACCACCAGAAAGACATTAACTATATTTTGTAAACAGACGATTGAAGTTTAGAGTAATTTAACCTTGAAAAAAGTTGCACTACCTTAAATATCTCGTTTCCTATGAATCTTGAAGAAACGAAACATGGGGAACATATTAATATACTGAGCCGATTTTGCATAATTAAAAGGTTTTCAAAAAACATTTGTATATATTTTGAGAGTCCTTTTGACATTACGTTTATTGACGGGACGTAATGGAGAAGAAACTCGATCACCCCCTATCCCCCCTGCACTGCTACCACACACAGCTCTAGGCAATGTGCCATTACCCCCTACTCCAGGCAAGGAATGGATCTACACGGTAACTCGAGAAGATCACCACCTACGATTGTTCCCCTATTATTTAGGCGACAGCGAGTAAATCCTTAATATGCATCAACTTTATTTTCTTCTGTCAAAAATTACATTATGTCTTCAACAATTAATCACCTAAATATTTCATATCGTCGTCGAGCTAACCAGCAGGAACAACCTACAATCGCTTCCCTAACAATTCATCATTCAACTATTTAATACTACCGACGACCTGGAGAAGTAAAACAGAAGCCAAAATGCAATCAGAAGAGCAAATAATATCAGAAGTCAAATTATCACTAGTTCGCTACTTTACTTGCTATTTTTGCTAATGGAATATGATAATGAAATCATCTTAACAACTGTTGCATTATAAATAGAACCCATACATTGTCAGTCAATTAAAAATCTCGAATAATCATATATATGAAGTTATAAATATTTGTACAGTACACCTTTTGTTTATTACCTCGTTATTGCATATATAATCTATGTGTTTACCTATATATTTTCTTGAGAACTTTATTATAATAATATTAAGACCAGCAAATTTCTTACCGTCCCTGAGAACTCGTGCAGAGCATTTTATGTTACAATCAATCACAATAAGAAAAGCAGTATAGTGATCAAAAGAATAACCTCGATCCTGCTTTAAAAAGATAAAATTCTGAAACATCCTTTGTGTTAAACCAATTATAATTCCGTGGCCAAGTAGTTTTTTTTTAAACTTGATTCACGAAATAATAATATGTTTAAAGAATTAATTTACTTGAATCTGATTTATTAACTTAAACATCTAAGATTTAGTTATTTTCCAATAAAGTGAAACAACTTAATACATTTAAAATTATTAATTATGACTTTTAAATACCAAGGCAAATTATTTACAATGATATTAAATAAAATAATACGTTTAAATATACGCGCTATGCAAGCTAGATGCAAAAGTATTCCAGTAGGATTAGAATGCGCGTCTGCTGTTCGCACATCATCGTGAAGCGCCTATAATTAATATACAAGCACTGGCCATATTATAATTCGTCCTCCGCCAGAGTAAAATTTATCCGTGTATAGCTAACTTTTCAAGTTAATAGTCTCGGATTGATCTATTTTGGAATTTCAGCTTCGCCACAGTCCGAACTTGTAAAAGTTTTGGATCTATTGATTCTTTTAACTAAAAAACTAAATGTAGTCCAAGAATTCCCAGATGCAGTTGAAATGCGAATATGTCATGATTAAATAAACATAGTTAGTAACTGTTCTCAAGAACTTGTTTCTTAAAACTAGGGAGCCTATAGCCTATCGGATCTTAGAGCAAAAAAATTACATAATAAATTTGCTAGAGCGTTGTAAACTGAACGATACGAAAAACTTTATGTAGAAGTAAGCGAAAAGAGAGAGATAATGGTAAAAAAGGAAATATCCTCGATGATGCTGTGCTTTGATAAATTACCGAAATAAACATCGCTTTATGCTCAAATATTTCACGAATGGAATTCACGCTGCTAAGTTCGTTGTTATTATATTTTCTGTAAGTAATATTTTTTAACTTTAAAAGGTAACAATCATTTATTGAGATAGTAAATACCTATTATCTTCACTTACGTAGTGTATTTATTATATTTTCTTCAACTGACCGTTCGAAAACTTCTAGTTTTAAATAAATAAACTTTCTTAGTCTAAAATATTTTCTTAAAGAGAAAAAAATCTCAAAAGGTTCTTCAAGTAAAGGAAACCAATAAAATAATAGAAATTTGGTTATGTTTATACATTATGTTAAATAAGTATCCAAAATCTCTCATTAAAAATCCCCAAGTGGAATATGTTATCGGTTTAACGTACCCCATGAAAATTAATTTAGTTAATTAACATAGTAATTAATCCTCTAGGAAAATATAAATTGACTACTCAAATTTAATTCAACTCTTCAAATATAATTTAACAAATCAATGTAATAACAATTAATTAAATTGGTAATATAAATTGGTCAATTAAAAAATTAATTCGCTTAAAAAATATCAATAAGTCGCGGAATGGAAGCTTTATACATCAAATGAATGCCTATTTGCATAGATATATAATAGTCAAACGTTCCGGCTTTGCGTGCGCGCAAAGGTCATAACAAGCCGCTATATATGATGTTTCATGTTAGTAAGATTTGATTTAAACATGCATGTTTGTCTATTATACAGATAGAGAATATTTCTGCATTTCCAGATCTGGATTTTTCGATTAAATCTCATTGGATATACACGAATTTTAACAGAAGGCGTTTCAGTGCGATGTCGCCAAAGATTGTGGTCGTCAGAGCTAATAAGACCGCCGTTTTGAAACTACCATCACTTACGTTTACGTAGATTTTCATCATAAAAGCAATACAACATATATCCTTAAAATTCTCAACGAATCAAGAATTTTTTTTTTCTATTAGAGTTCAATACCTCCTAAGTTCGATTTTTTGCAGAAATTTCGTTCAGGCCACGCCCATCGCACCGCGGAGGCACGCAAAGTGCTACTGGCCAGCCAACACGTCAGAAGAAACTTATAAAATGTTCAATATAAAAAGTTCCACGCAAGATTTTTTTCAGATTTTGGGCGAAGATTTCTTCGATTTTTATAAATTGGACAATATTTTATGATTAACTTTGGCAGAGTTGAGAATTATGCTCTTTGGATGTAAAGTAAGAATCTCTCTCTATTAGAAGACATAATTAATAATTAATTAATAAGATAAAATCTATGTTGCAGTCGGCGAGTTTATCACAGCAATAAGAATGGTCTGTTCAAAGTAGCGTAAAGTCAAAATAAATTTAATCAATAATTTTTAAATCAACTACCATCAAACTCACACAACTCACCTTTTACTTCTGCAGACTCTTTTGAATTTCTCATCTTCATTTTTCCTTTTGACACATTTACGTTTATAACCTATCCTTCTACATTCCGCGTCTTCGATGCCAAAACGAGGAGTCTGTAGTGAGCAGAAGAAGAAGGTTTCAGAAAAGAGTCGTTCGAATGAAAACAACGAACATGAAACAACCCATAGAGGCCCATCAGCCTACGTCGGTCACAGACGCCGCATCTTGTGTTGGCGATGTCAGAGTCCATTCCAGGACAAAGCCATCCCGAAGATTCACCATCAACACCTGGTTCACCGATACCTCCAACAGCATCCGGCGACGTGCCATTATTACAGACTCTGGGAAGAGGATGACTCTACCCAGCCGCTCGTGGTTTTACTTCGGCCGTCTCTTTAGGTATTATTTCGGCGACAGCGAGTAAGATCCAGGGAGTAAGATCCAAACGCGTCACATAACTCCGTGTTACACATCTTTAAATAACTGGACAACACCCTCAACATTATCAATAGTCATAACTATTTTCAGGAGCGAAGAACTAATAATAACAATAACCAATTTACATCTAGTTCGCTACCTTCTCATATTTTAATTTTTTGTAAAATGGAATATGGTAATGGATTACCCAAAATATTTTTTGAATTATAATTAGCTTCAAAATCGCGCTTACAGTCCTTATATGTATTATTTATATTTGCAACAATAAACATAATTTTGTAACTCTGTTATTGCGTTCTACATGTGTTGACCTACAACCATATAGATATAAGTGTAATATAATGACAATAATTATTTCTCCCCACCCCTGTTTGAGATCATGCACGAGCATTATTTATGTTATGAAAAGAAAGAAAGCGGTATGCTGGTTATACAAAAAGAATAATAGCAAACCCACGATTCTGCTTTAATAAGATAAAAATCCGCAATTTTTATATGGAACAAAAATATTGAGCAAAACATGTATCCCAAATTATGTGTTGCTGAAACGGAATTTCATGTGCAAAATTGTTAAAAATGTTGGAAAGGCCTCAAGTAAATCATTCATCTTTTAGTGAAAAAGTTTAGTGATAAAGGAGGTGTTTCTGTGGCAGAGGCATTTAAACAAACTGAATTAAGGTTACCGATAGAGGACTGGTTATAAAATTTATAAATAATTTATGGGCAAGTGAATCGAGGAAAGGGTATATTATCGGTGTACATATATGTAAGTCGGTCGGAAAGTGCAGCCCGTGGAGAATATCTGGGAAGTGTTAAGGATAGGAGGAAAAATGAATATCTCAAAGATCTCAGAGAGTAAGGACAGATAGATTGACAATCTAGAAAGGATGATGTGACTGCAAAATGATATATTAAAAGAGCTGAAAAAAATGAGGGAAGAAGCAAGAATTATGAAGAAGGAGAGTGAGAAAACAAAAAAGATTGTGAAAGCATGAGATAATGTGGAAAAAGGAGACGAAGCAGATGGAAAAGAGAATGTGTGAAGTGGAGTATAGAGAGGAGCAAAGGCAAAGAAGAGAATGTAGAAAAAACATAGTTGTTAGTGGTGTGGGAGAAGAAGTGAATCCCGAAGAGATACAGAAGAAAGTGTTCGATAAAATGAACTTTGAGGTAAAATTGTGGATATGTACATATTGGGAAAATAGAGAACGGAAGGGAAAGTTAGACCAACATTAATCAAGTTGGAGCATTTTCAGCTGAAGTGCGAGGTGATGGGAAAGAAAAGCAAGCTAGTTGGCACACGATTGTGGATCGACAACGATCCAACAAACAAAGAATGAAAGGTGCAGAGTAGGATAAAAGACGCAGCTGCGGATTTAAGAAAGGGGAAAAAGAGAGAAGATTGGCGTACACGAAAACGTGGATAGGCGGGAAAAATGGATTTGGTGTGATAAGGAGAAAATGTTAATTAACGAGAGTGGATTTGATAGTGGAAGAGAGTATTTGGGGAACCAAGAAGGTGGCAGCAGCGAAAACTGAGTAAGGAGTGGGACAGAGGCGTTGATAAACAAGAGGAAGAGAAACAATTCAAAGAAGAAGACTAAAGAGGAGGCAGAAGATGGGCGAGGAAAAGAAGTAAAATATGGAAAAGTGATGAAGAAAAAGTTGCAGTTTCATTAGATATGAAAAACAGAAATGAAGGGGTGAAGCTGGTTAGGGGTTATGAGATGATATACGGAAGGACAGAGAAGGCAACAGGGGAAAAGAGTAATGGGAACACATGGAGTAGTGTGAATTGGAATATAGCAGGGTTGTGAAGAAAGTTAAGATACAAAACATATGCCGCATATCATTTCATTTCACTACATTGGGTACGGGAGCAGCAACATGTCTTATTTCTTAAGTTAAAGTACTCATTCTTTTGTTTAATTGATTATTTGTTTTGTTATTTGTATTGTATAAGTTATTGTGTATTGTTTATTTTTAAGAATCCTGTTCTTGTATTCTATGTCTACAGGATATCTAGGTCTCTACGACATCGAGATTCTATCCTAGATTCATTAAACAAATAATTACGGAAAATAAGACATGAGTTTAGTGGAAGTTAATATAGACAAGTATACAGGCTGCATGCTGAATGGAGAAAATGCGCAAAACTAAAGAAACTACGTCAGAGTCGCTCGAAAATCAAAATAATGCTGACTGTTTATTTTTTTTAATACCGTGGTATTGTGTATTCAGAATTCCTGACAAACACTCTCAACACAGAAGACTATCCGAGCGACATGAGGCATTTCGCAAAAAGCTCGAACTGTGGGAAAACAATTAATACCTTCATACGAATCGTTAATTGTGATGCAACTTTTAATGAACACTTCAACAAATGTTAATCAACTCGTGTATTCACCTGAAACGATTCCACCCGACTTTACCTATTTTCAAAACTGAAATTAACAGTTCGCCGAAGACATTTTGATTCAATTGAATCTGTGAACCAAATTCGCTGATGGACGTAAAGACGACAGCGGAAAATACTTCCAAAAAGTGTCCTAATGGTTGGGTTAGTAGTTAGCAAATGTATATTGATTCTAATTAGACATATTTTAACCATAAATTTGAATGGTTTTTAAATATTTTTTGTTTGACTCACAAATTTCGGGGACCTACTTGACAGAATGAATAAAATAAGTAAACATCTATAAACTAGAAGTCGGCACTTTCATTTTAGGTCCCAAAGCCACCCTAAAATTTTTCAATTATGATTAAAAAGTGCTTAGGAGCCTTGAGCCCGAAAGCGTCCTGCTTGACCGCCCTCCCGCCCGTCAACCTTAAAAATCCCGAGCTCGCTATATTCCCTAAGCGCCCTAAAGGCCCTAAACATTCTAAAGGTCATAAGCGCTCTAACAGTCCTAAGCGTCTTAAAAGCCCTAAAGGCTCTAAGTCCCCTGAAAGACAAGCGCACTAAATGAAATAAGCACTCTAAAGCTGATAAACGCCCTAAAGCCACTAAACGCTATAAGCGTTAAAATTGCCCTAAGCGCTCAAAGACTCAGGCGGTAGGGCGCTTTTCGCACACCTCTAGAATAAACAATAAGATTATCTTTGTACAGAAATATAATTTATTATATATACACAAAATTAAAAACTACATATTTATGTGATTTAAGATTGAAAAAATATATAATTTATATATTAAAATCAAAAAACTAAAGTGATATTTTCAATAACAAATGAATAATAACTATAAGAAAAAATATTACTTTATACATATTTTTTTTATTTTAATTTAGAAATTATATATTTTTTCAATCTTAAATCATATAAATATGTAATTTTTTAAATTTTAATCTAAAGAAGATAA
>WYDF02077980.1:0-11231 GCA_009867245.2 Adranes taylori | reverse complement strand
AGCTGAAATAAATTTCAAAAAAATAAATGAAAAAAAGTAAGTAACATATCCCATTCTTGCACCTTGAATGAATTTTATGCCATTATTATCATATTAGTACGGATATTTTACTCTAACATATATAAACGATACACTTTTTCACCTAAGCACGATGGTAACCCTAAATAAAAAATTAAAATTAAAAAAGGTTTTTGCCTCTCCTGTAAAATTTCCAAATTGTAACTTATCCCCTTCTTGCATCAAGGTCTTCCTTTGACAGTTCTTTATCATTTTCCAGCGTGTTGTACGTTAAATTGTAGAAAATACTATTTTGCGCCTTCCTTGTATTTTAGTGTGCAAGCACAAATCTATCTCTGTTTCTTGTCTTGTATGCATGTATATCTTAAAACAACTTACAAAACAATTTTTTCCTAGTTTAAACGTGTGTACAAATGTCAATGCGGCAGTGTTTATATATTGTTCTATATTTAGCCAACCTAAACAATCAAGCATGGCTTAATGCTTTATCTTGGAGTATTTTTAGTTTTGCTTGATCCATTTATCTTACTGTATATAGCAGCATAAATGAAGTGCGGAAGGTTAATTGTGTTATTAATATTTTTTTTCGTCCACAGTAATAAATTTTTGCTGCATCTCATCTCCTTAGAGAACCTAGTTTCTTAGAAATCGTTTTACTTATATAATCTATGTGATCTGCAAAGTTTAAATTCTAAGCAATTATTACTCCTAAATATTTAACGATATTCACAATTTTTAGTTCCTCGTTATCAATCAAAATTTTGTTCTTACTTATATGTCTTCCTCTTTATCCTATTACGATTGTTTGGCATTTATTAACATTTAATTTTACTTTATTTACTGTTAGTCCTTTACTCAATTTCCATATGTCTGAATTTAGTTGTTTAAAGATTTTTCGCAAACGCCAAGTTCTTTGCGCTTATGCCCAGTGCGTATGTGCTTAAATGTAGACGCAATTTTAGATCGCGCAGAGTGACGAACATGTTGAATGTGTGTGGAAAAGCGGGAGGGTTTAGTACTTTGAGGCGAACATGCAATAAATGAAATTTTACCAATTAATCGATACAATATATTAATAAATAACTAATACACTTCAATCACGATTAATAATATAACAGTAGGAAGGAAAATTAGGAAGCAACACTGACAAAGGAAGAAATTGTGAAATTGCATGACACGTCGAAGATATCGTAAGATGAAAATTAATGGAACGAAGAGGATAATACAATAAACGGTAAAGTGTAGTATATTAAAAGTTATATAGTCAAAGGAATGCATAATGGAATGCGTATCAGTTTGCCTTTGACCAAATGAAAACGATTATATTATAATAATTTATACATATTGAAAAATTAATTGAACGGGAGAATAAATCATGGAAATCTACCACAATTTTGGCAGTTTGTAAAGAATGCTAGAACAAATAAAATCTATTGATTAGTAATACAATGCAATGTCTTTGATATCTAATTCTAAAGTAATTTACCTATACTCAAAAATTATTACGAAAATATATTTTAATAAATTTGCTATCCCTGAAATACATAGTACTATAGAATATAAATTGGAAAGAGAAGAGTAAGTAACGTATATTTCGAAAGAGTCAAGTATTTAAGATGTCTTTATTTTCTCTATTCTTATGACAGACTCAGACGATGTGGATATTTGGCGAAACACGCCAATAACACACATTTGTCAAATGCATACACCAGACCGAGTGCATACCTACGTATATATGTGTTCCTTTGATTCGTGCTACTTTACCGACAATCGACGTGAATTACGCAGCATAACATTACCTTACCCGAAGTTACCTCACACGCTATACGAATGAGTTCGGACGACGAATTTGGCCAGATCTACACATCGTCCGGGACCAGCTTTATATTGCTCCCCGTGCGGGCCTTTGTTTTCTTGAAGTGGTTTTGTTTTAAATATTTACTTATTAAGCCGGTCCCAGTCATTCGGTATCTGGACCCATTCGCACAGCGTGTACGATGTCAACTTCGACTAACATCCATTATTCGTAATATTCCCATGGGTTGTCGGTAAGCTAGTCCAAATCAAAGGAATGTGTACCATAAAATAGGGTTACTTTGACACAATTTGTGGTGTTATTGTGGCCTAAATATTTAAAAACATTGTATAAATATAGTTAGAACCTACAAAAAGAAACCGACAGCTCGTGCATACAAAAACTATAGCGAAGAAGCCCTAACAAAAGCAGTTTGTGAAGTTAAAGGCGGTAATCAATCAAACAGTGTGGCTGCTAAAATGTATAAAAATGTATAAACAGAACGACATTAATGTACAAAGGTCGTGGGTCTCTTGAAAATAATCCTGGATATCCAACCGCTTTATCTAAAGTCGAAGAAGAATTGATAGCAGAAACACTGGGGACAGTGAATGATTGGGAATTTTCCATGACCAAGGCAGATATACGAGGTGTGATACAGAAGTGTGTGAATAAGCAAGGCAGGGATGTACCACAGTGGAAAAATAATGTGCCGAGTGTTGATTTTCTAAACTCTTTTGCCATCGGAACTGGACTTTCCGTTCGTCTAGCTACAAAGATTAAGATGCAGAGAGCATCGGTAGAGATAACTGAGGTGACAGATAACCGAATTGAATGAAAATATTTGTTATGCTCTATCCACTACAAAATCTCATAATATTTATAATTATGACGAAACAAACATTACAGATGATCCAAGGTCACTAAAAGTTCTTGTGCCACGAGGAAGAAAACGAGTGGAGTGAGTACGAGAGCATTCAGGAACATCAATCAGCGTTATGTTTTGAGGAACGTCGTCAAGGAGAGCCAGTGGATTCCATATATAATCACAGCGAATCGGGATTGTTCGATATGAATTTATTTGAACAGTGGTTTTTCAAATTGTTGCTACCGCATGTTAATGCCAGTCGGGAAGAAAATGAAACGGTTGTTGTTTTGGGTGACAATCTGGCATCAACATTTTCAACAGAAGTTGTGAGGGCATAAATACAAAACAACATTTATTTCAGTGCTTTTCCCCTCTTTAACGCCAGATACTTCCTCCAGCCATTGGATGTAGGAGTTTTTGGTTCTATTATAAAGCAGTGGCGAAAAATTTTAAATAAATGGAGAAAATAATCCAGGCGTCAAGGAACGATTCCCCAGAAACAATTGCCCGTGCTGCTGCTAAGACTATGGACTTCTATAGCACCCAATATAAAATCCAATCTCCAGGATGGTTTTAGTGGAACTGGCCTGTATCCATTTGACCCAAGCATAGTTAAAAATAAGATTCCTTCCGACGTAAGCAGAACTGGTAAAATTTTAGACGACAGTTTACCTGAATATTTGGCAGAATTTAGGGGCTTTGATGAAAATAGATTGCGACATAAAAGAGGCAGAAATTGACCATAAAGCCAGACACTCGTATTTCACTAGACAATTCCAAGAATCAGAGTGAGGCAGATGATCTTCATCAAGCTACTTCTAGTACAGATCGTCAGACAAATCTGATTTACTCTTCAGATGAAGACATTCCACTTATAAATTTGGTCTCAAATGCATCCTCCAAATTCATCCTCTTCAAGCAGAAAAGTGCGCGAGAAAAATTAGGACAAGACGAATACCTCTGTTCCAACTGCCTATGTGACTTTCGACATTATGTTGGAAAGGATTGGATTTGCGGCGTCAATTGCAAGACTTGTGTTTGCTGACACTGTAACAAGGGTACCAAGAATCCTCGGTTTGAGTGTCCAAGATGTGCGGATGATGAATGAACATGTATTTAAAGAATAATATGTTTGTTTTGTTAGCGTTACTATTTTGTATATTTTGTTAACAGCCACTTTTCATACTTTTTTAAAACTTTTGCTAAATAAATGTTCGCTAGATAAAAAACTGTATTTTTAATTCTTAATCCCTTTGTAAATTGTAAAATAAGAAAAATATTTTTTTTTGTGCTCAAAATAACCCCTGAATAATACTAATTTGACCTCAGTACAAAACAGCGTCATGTTAAAGTAACCGCTAGCGTGAGGCTACGTTGACACAAAATAAAACATTTTTTTTTATAACAAGGAGTGCTTTTAGAAAGCTGTTGCCTACAGGCAATGTTATTAAGGTATCTATTGGTTCAGACAAGCACTAATTTCTTGATTCGGAAAACTAAGAAAAAAGTTACGGTAGGAAAACTTCCTAAACTATGTCAAAGTAGCCCCAGTTACGGTAGTACGTATGCATTTGACATATACTGTTTTCCTTGAAATTGAATTTTTAAATTTGACGTATATCACTGTTTGTTTTGGGGTTTTTTTTCATTTTAAAATTACACTTAAAATCTACTATTCAAACAAGCGTGCAAATTTTAATTATCGTTAAAGCTCCAGTTTTAGATTAGTTTAAAATTAATAAATTTACAAAGAAAGTTCATAACTTTACATATTTGATAATTTGTATCTCTTGAACTTTAGAAAACTTGCAGCACGTTGCCTGTTAGAAGTTTGAACTGAGATGTAATGCTATTATGTAATATATCTTATATTTTATATACAAATATACAACAGTAGCATGAATGTTGAATATGCTGTATTCTTATAATAACTCAGGAAACGTTTGCTATAAAATACGTTTAATGCTACTCACTTGTTAATATACATCTAAAAACTTTCTTGCTTATTCTTATGTTGCTAACTTTAAATGTCAAATAATTTGGGTGACGATTAGATGTATGCTTACAAGTAAAATCCATGAGTTGATTTTCTGTGCGTCGCTTTTCACTGCAAACAAAAAAGAGAAAGCGTCCATTAGACTCGTCTTGTGCCAAAGTTTTTTTTTAACCGCAAAGAAAAATATAAACATAAATAATGCAGATAGATCCGGCGAGACAGGATGATTGCTAAGTTTTCTCGCACTGAAAATGACTTTCTATGATAGGGTGTATTTATATCTTTGCCTGGAGATGGAAATAAAAAATTCCATGTGTAAATTTTATTTTGATTATATACTGTACAGAGATCAATATTCTCATACCATATACATGTTCATGCTTTTTTCTAAATGTACAGCACAAGTTTTGAATATAAAATATGTATACGATTATATAAATTTTAACGGGACTAAATTAGAATAAACTTATTGAGTGTTTTTATAAGTAACACGAAGTTTATTTTTAATACATTTTAAAAGGGTTTTTAATGAACAGTTCTGATTTATTTATATAGCTTGGCGTACCGTCACTAATATCTAAGTTAAATTGAGTTTTCATATAATTATTAGGAGTCCCAAATTCTCGTACATGCACGTTATTCATAATATGTCAAATTTAGTTATGATATAATACTGAATTAAACGGAAAGGGAGTTAGGGGAAATTTGGAGTCTGGGGAAAATGGTACGGGTATAGAGTTAATGAAGATCGAAATTAATAAAAGGAATTGACAAAGAATTGAAAGAAAGAAAAATGTAAAGAAATTAGAAGCTAGGGTTTGATATAGAAAGGGTGGGTTAGGTGGTTTGGAGGAAGGAATGGGTAGTGCGGGATGGGAAGAAGAGGAAAGAAAGGAAAAAATGGCCATTTCCTCTCCTAAGTTTATGTTTATTTTAATTTTTAGGCTAAGAATTGTTGTTTCGTTATTTTGTATTTTTTATTGTTTTGAATTATTTTAAGGTGAATTGTATTATGCCAATGAAGGTTCATTTATTTATTATTTATACATAATCTAATATAAAATGCAAACAAATTGGGAAAATAAAACTGTGAATGAACTACACAGGTAGCCCAACTTTCATATACTGGAAGTCTTCAAGGACACTGCTAAACGCTGGACTCTCTCGGGTATTTACCAAAACACATCAACACATCCTCCTCAGGAATCCAAAGAAACTGATTTTCTGAAGTTTGCATCAGTATACCTCAGAAAATCCTTTCCATCGAAAATAGTGGGTTTCATATAGCATTTATCAAACTAACTCAAACAATTTCTTTCGGTGAGTAGGATGCGAAATGAATTTTTTGACAGCGAAATAGCTTTCTTGATATCCAAACGAATTTTCTAAGGATTTAGGTTTGTGGATTTTTCATACATCAAAAAACCATTTTGTTAGATATTTTGATAAATATTTCAAACAACGCAATAGTTTTGGTGGCCTACACATTACAAAATATTTTATCAAGTATTTTCTAGGAAAATCTTCAGAATTTCTTAGGACTATCCATTACTCTCGGACACAGCGAAAGGTATTTCCTTAGGAATGTTGATTGGAAAATTAATTTTGGCTGTACATTATTGCAACTATTCCTTTTAACCAATAAATCGAGTTATCTTTGTTTTTCCCACTTGGTGTACATATATAAATCGAAGGTTAAGCTATTTAGTGTTAATCATGCTATTTTATAAGTAATTATTTTATAACTAAATTGTATAATATTTAAATATTCAATCAAAACTCTCAACGTTTATTTAGGTAATCGGTTTATTTAGATCAATAGAGTTGATTTGCGCAATATTCGCTTAAAATATAAACTGAAAGCTACCGCAGTGCGGCAAAGAAATGCCCGGGAGAGTTTTAATTAACTATTTTCCTGCCCGTTTACATATAAAATTTAAATATGTAGCATCATTGAGCGCGTTCAGCCTACATAGCGGACTCAGCGGTACCTATTTGATTCTAACTGAGTATACCGTGTACTAGATCCAGTTTCTACGTCTGATGGTCTATAAAAAATTGCTATAACATATAATGCTCGTGCGTGACATTCTATATATTTATTTGCTCCAATGGGGCTGATTGATCAAATCCGATCCACTATAATATTAAGCTACACAATAGGTGAATAGGAATTCGATGCGACAAGCTTAATTCTGTTTGCGTTTGAGCTAGCCAAAAGAATGGATTTTAAGTTTTTTTTGTATTTACAATAAATTTACTCGCGTTAGTTAATTTACCAACATATTATTTGAATCTAATTACAATGTAAAAGTAGATAGGTCGTCTTCTTTTCCATTAGCAAAAAAAGTAAAGATAAAATAGGGAACTAGATATGAAGTGATATGTTAAATGATATGATTGCTCTTTTCAAAGTTCGGATGTTCTGACGGTAATATAGATCGAATTCAATTGGCTTGGTGCGTGTTCGATGCTGATGGTGATGTTGAAGCTGCATGCTGAAATTGAGTGAAATAAGAGGAGTACGTAGATGTTTAGTTGCTGTGTCCGAAAATGTACCAGAAAAGGCGGCGGCGGTGATCTTCGCGCGTTGCAGGAAACAGCTACCCTTTGACCGGGGTCGGCGTCTATGGGATATTGGCGGGATTAACGAGCTGGGTGGAGTTCATAGGTCCTCTGGTTGGCTTGGCGATGGATCTGGTGTGGTTACGTCTACCAAACAGCACGGTTTGATGACGCTCTCCTTATTTCCGCATCCCCATTGAGAAGGTTCGTGGATAGGGGAGAGTTAGAAGATTTCTAAATATTAGAAAGAGGCGTAGAAAAGAAACTGAATGATATAAAAGTTGAAAGATTCTGCCGAAGAAAATCGAGTGCGTGATACTTCACCTTTATACCAAAGATTTTATTTGAATTTTGATTCGAAGAAGAAAACTGGTTAAATGATTTTAATAACGATGGCGCTTAAATCAAATCGTACTTAAGGTCGCGATAATCGCTCGCTCCGGCAGAAGAGGGATTTGAACTCTTTAGTATCAAGTCTCCACAAACCCGCGAAATGCTTGCAGAAGGGAATAAAGACAATTCAAAATAGCGTGTGTCACATTATATATATAGAAATCTAAGTGTACACAAACTGCATATAATATTGACGTATAAAATATGAAAGATTGTAGTAGCTAAAAAAACATAGCAACGGTTTTTAATGGGGCTTGCCATTAAACTTTCGGTTGCAAGTCTTAAAAACAAATCGTGAGAACTAATGACTATTAGAATAGCCTTTGCGAGATAACTAAATCTCTCAGATAAATCTAATGATAGATATACATTTTACATAAGCGTAGGTTTATAAATATTTGCGTTTATGATAAGCACACGCGTTCGAGGAAACATAACTTAATATTTTTGTTCTTTTTTCCTTGTGTGAAGAAATCGGACCGTCGTTATGTTCTTACAATGTATCTGCAAATATTTTCCGTGTAAATTTTATTAGGTCCAGAAATGACAGGGTTTTTGGCCTATAGAAAGGATAATTTGGGCGATTTAAATATTTGGGTGGAAACGATACGCTTTTGTCTCTTAATATTATGACTACAGCTTGCGTACTTCACAATTTTATTATTGGCAATATACACAATGAACAAGGTGGCAGTAATTAAAAGAAGTAATTAAAAGAAACCAAAGCATTAGAGACATTTTTATTTGTACTGTCCATGGACAGTTTTTAGACAGAATACCTTGTCTTCTGCATCGTGAACAGAACAAGATTGGGTGTCTTCTACATTGTTCCCTGAAGTGTCCGGTCTTTCCACATCTCCAACAAACTGCTGCTTGTGTTGCGGCTCACTTGCTCTCGTATAACTGGTCTCTCTCTCGCCCGTGGTTGGTATCTTTTTGCTACGGGTTGTTCTGTTATGGGTGCTTTTCTTACAAGTGCTTTTCGCTTAGGGTAGGTGGTTCTCTTGCCAGTGTTTGATTCTTTGTCCAAATCCAATTTTATTTATTCCCGGTAATTCGTTTCAAAGTGACTCACATTCTACGGCTCGTTCGACTAGCTCATTTAAATTGCATATATCGCTTCTTCTAATCATAAGACGAAATTGATATTGAAAGTTTCTGTATATCCAATGTAGTTCGTCTGCTGCGATAATCCTCCCGTGTCATCTAATTAAAGTCTGCTTATCTGTAATGTAAGTTCGCATTGATTTGTTCTCCCGGTGTAACCTCCGTGCAATTTCAGCTTCTAGATTAAGATGGTAGTGCACAGGAAAGAAATATCTTTGGCAATCTTCCACAATTGTATACCAACAGTTGTCCCATCGATTTCGGTTATTCCGTAACCACATTAAGGCTGATGTTCTCATTCAATCAGGTAAAGCAGCTAACAAGTCTTTTCCTCTACGTTATGCCTCTATTTGCGTTCTTCTAATCCCTCTAGAAGAACGACGGAGTCAGTTCTTCCATCGAATGAAATGTTCCATTTATAAATCTCCAAGTCTTCTACTCGGTGATATTCTCTGGCTGATTCTACAGCTTCACGTCTAACAGGTATCCTCATTGGTTCCACGCCTGCAGCTTCTTCATTCGCTGCATCTTCAGGTCTCAGCGTGAGTGACTCTTCCTTGTATTAAATTCGCGAAGTACGCTTGTAAGTGCTGACTCAAGCGTCTTCTTAACTCATCAACACTTCCTGACGTGTGTAACTGAAAACGGTCCAATTCGGTAACAAGTTCTAATCTACGTAATCGATAAAACCATTCTATTGGTTGTCCAGTCGCTTGTCTGGCTTCTTGTCCTTCGTCTCCTGACATTTTATCCGTGTATTTACTTTCTCTCTTCTTACTATTAAATTTCCGTTGGAGGTCCTTTTATCCGGTGTGACGCAATTTTCTAGAATTACCGCTTCCGCTCGGAAGAACTAACATTCCCTGCTCGGGCACCAAAATTGTGACAACCAACACGCCCTTTGCGTTGTCGCACTGCGTAAGTACTGACGGTCTATCTGATGTCCCTGATTGGGGCGTCAAAATATGCAACGTAAATGCTATGCTGATATGCTAACGGAACTCCCACACGCGACGCTGTTAATGGGGAGCCTAGCGACTGTCGCAAATGACACAAATAAATAGCTCATTATTAACAGAATAGTAACGGTCTTCGGAATGTTTCGAGCGCGAGGTCCGATTAAAGTGAGACTGCACTTCGAACTGATGGTGCTGTTCGTCAGTACCCAGTTACTACTACGAGTCTAGGTAGCTGCGAGTCTTCTAAGTTGTCCAGAGGTTCTCGTTCTTGCTTTAGGGTATCTGTAAAATCAATCCTATTCAGTGATGAGGGAAACAGCATTATGGATTTAACAAAACCGTATATTGTTCTTTTATACAAAATAAACAGCAGAGGCAAAGATTATTAATAAAAATTTCAGTTAATAATCATGAAAAAAAAAATAAACAAATCAAATTAATTTCTTAATGATAGCGGTCAAACAAACAAAGCTCTTAAGCAGTCTGTATACAGCGGTACAAATGCTTATTACTAGAAAAACGGTGATAATTAATTAAACGGTGCGTATCTAACAGCTATCGAGCAAGCTGCGAGCATGTAACAGCCATCAATCATACAGCGGGAGTGGTCGATGTGGGTAATTCTCAAAACATACACAGTACCTGCGCTGCATCTCTACCACTTGTATGTTTTCTTTAAATTCCTAATTTATTTGTCAATATTTTCGTCAGAAAATACATGACCATCCTTTCTCAAGTCAGTATTTTTGTCTCACAATATTTTTTTTTTTTATTTTCGGATTTCTGAGTTCCTCTTTATGATGATAATTCTTGCAGAAGTAATGTAGTTTTCCTTGACCACTGAGTTGGATCTACAATAGTCGTGAACAAATAATATTTAGAATTTAAGAACATAACATAAAGAAAACATTACGCGAACAAAATGTTATTTATCTATATGTGAATTATTTTCGGTATATAAGAAGAGATATAAGAAATAATTTCGTATTTCATTAAAATATTTACCACTTTCTAACTTTCTCCGTACGTCTTCGGTGTCTTTACAAGTAAACGCGCTTATATTTTCACCCATTTTTAGAGATTTGTATACTAATCGTAATAAACAAAGCGATGCATTCAACATCAAGTCTATGCACTTAGCTGCGTAAAAGAGCATACTGAATTTTCGGATATTTAAAATGGTGTCCATTACGTTATTTTTGATCAGCTAGTAGCAAGAAAGCGCTACGATAGCGTTCCGTTTAAATATTTTATCTCACATGTTACGTAGCGGCTACGCAGCGCTCAGGGCGACCGTATTAGGATAGGAATCTAAAATATAAGCAAAGCTAAGTAATTTTTATGTTTACTTACATGTATTATTGCAATAATCTCAGAAAATTGGTCTGAAAATGAACTTGTCCAAGACGAAAATTATGACAAACATCGAAGAACAAAGAGAAATCAAAATTGAAGAGAGTGTCATTGAAGTTGTCAAAAGTTACATCTACCTTGGTCACTGTATAAAATTAGGTCTGTCAAACCAAACTG
>WYDF02077969.1:0-11231 GCA_009867245.2 Adranes taylori | reverse complement strand
TATTCAGGTTCAAGAAATACAGTTATCACGTTCAAGAAACATTAAAAAAATGTACAAAATCATTTATTCTAATACTGCCATGTCGTCTTCTACTAGAACATCCTCATAAAGCTCCAAATTTTGAATTCCTGCTTGAACTTCATTTCCTAAGACCATTGGCCATAGGCTCTCATGTTGAGCAATAAAGCTCTCCTCAAATAAGTTCTTGCTGCCATGTAGTCTGTTCGTAGGACATTAGCAACACACCTGTTCGTTTTTATTTCATGCATTCTTCATCCAAATAACAACTTCTTGTAGCTTAGACTTCACAAAGTTTCCACGTTGATTTCTCTCCATTCTATTTTCAATGTAGGTATTGATTTCTGTGCGCAGATGGTCTTTAAATGGCTTGTTTATTGAACAGTTTGAAAACATGCAGTCATTCCTGTGGGAATCATTATTTGATAAATTCTTCTTTGTGCAAGGAAGTTCTTCATGGCTTTAGCGCGGTGAGTGCTGTCAGAATACCTCTTTGGTCACCTCGCAAAACAAGCGATACAAATAAAACGACCCAGTCTCTTATTGCTACTTGTGCGCACCAAGCTTTTATACAGTATCAAGAACATAAATACCTGAAACATGTTCGATTGATTTCCTCTTTCTTGCTCTTAGAGATGATAAGAGGAGGGCCTATCTTATCGAGACGAATTGCTAAAATATATATGTAATGCGTGCGCTTTCGTAATCAGTAGACGGAATGTACAGGGTTTGTCCGGATAGTAATGTCAATTATTTTTTCGGGAAGGGATTATACGTCGTAGCGCGCTCTAGTCGCCTCCGGGCAGCTGGGGAGTTCGGACACGATATTTCGTTAAAGTACTTTCGGTCACCCGGTGCAGCCTAAAAACCTAAAATGCAGCGTTCGGTAGAACAACGGATAGCGATCAAGTTTTGCGTTAAACTTGGCAAGACCGCTGCGAAAACTGTTAACAATGATTAATATGGCTTGTGGTAATGATTGCCTATCGAATCGGCAAGTTTACCGATGGCACAAGGCCTTTGTTGAAGGCCGTGGACAGGTGAGCGATGAACGCGCCAGTACCGATGAAAACCAGACTCGTGTGAGAGATGTTTTGAACTCGGACCGTCTTTAAGTGTTTCTTGATTGGCAGAGACATTACATATTCCCAAAACTATCGTTCACGAAAGTGGGAGGAACAATTTGGAGATGCGGAAAGTGTGCGCGAAGCTGGTGCCCAAAATGTTAACGGACGACCAAAAATTTGGCGGAGTTGAAACTTTTGGACCAGGTGCCAGGAGCTTTTGGACCTCAGTGAAGAAGACCCCCACTTATTAGACTACGTGATCACAGGAGATGAATCCTGTTTGAGTACGACATAGAGCCAAAGAGTAAGTGTCGAGTGGCATACGTCAACATCCCCTCGCTCCAAGAAGGCCAGAATGAGCAAATCAAAAGTCAAAACCATGATTGTCTTTTTCGACGTCAGGGGTCTTGCCCACCATGATTACTCAAACGCAGGGTTCAACGCGTCCGAGCCGATATCGCGAAGGATAGGAAACTTCACCATGACCATGCGCCAGCGCACACATCCTTTCTTGTGACCAGCTACCTGACCAATTCAGGTGTGCCAATGGTTCCCCAGCCTCCCTACAGTCCTGACGTGCCCCCCTAGATTTCTTTTTTGTTTCCGCGCTTGAAAAGTCCCATTAAAGATCAATATTTTGATCTTTAATGGGACTTAAAGATCAAAGAGTTTTGCACACATCAAAGAGGCTTGCACCAAGACTTTCCAGGGAAGGACTACTGTGCCTCCTTCGATGCCTGTAAATCTTGCTGGCGGCGATGTATCGACGCAGGAGGACAGTACTTTGAATCCTTTTAATAATTTGTACCGATCTGATGAACCATTTTTTTTCTCGAGTCATTGACATTAGATTCCGAGCATACACTGTATATCGCAGAGGCGCCTCTATAAACAAATGCACGTTTAATCACTTCAGTATCGATATTTTTAGAGACAGTTCATATCGCTGAAGGAAGGCATCAACCACGTGTTTTCCGTTGCTTTGGATTCGTCTGGTGATAGGTTTAGCTGTGGTGCCATTGTAAGGAGAAATGCTTCAATATCGGCCCCATGAACAGCCAAACACTGTTCTGCCAATAATTCATTCACAAAGGATGTGTACCAATTCATGAAATAATGATTACCGACCTGATCCATACTTACGCTTCTCGGCATTTCCCTTGTCGACTTGTTGACTGAGGTTATTGTACTCTGATTACCATTTTCGGACCAACCGTAGATACAACTTCTCTTTCCAGAAAGCTGTAAGATTTTTATCTCTGCAGTCTTCCATAATTCGTTTCTTGTACTCTTTCTTTATCCACTCATTTAAATTTATTATTAAATCAAATGCTAAACATTCTTTGCTAACGCGACGTATTGAATACTGAAGATTCTAATTTGTCGCAACAACATCTGTTTGTTTCTAATGTGCCTGTGTGTTGTGTCCTTCTGGCTTGATAATTAACTAGAGCATATTTTAAGGCTAGGGCTTAAGTACCATGAAAATCATGCTATGGCTTATTTCTTGATTAGGGCTTATTTTCTGAGAAACACTGTAGTAACTGAAATTCTTCTAGTATCTTTGTTTGATAACGAGATTAGTCCAAAGGTATGAGAAATGTTCTTTATTTTTTGTGCAATATGTTACTATCCCCGATTTTCCATAAGTATTCGTAAACCTTATATATTTTCTCAAAGAGTACATGCATTAGAGTAAATGCAGTTACGCAGTTAACTACTTTTTAGTTAATGAGAATAATGCAAAATTAGTACCAATCTAACTGTATCCAATCTAGCTAAGTACCAACCTAGCAAAATTAGTACCAACTTACATGGAGTTATATTTGTTAGCAAATTATATACCATCTAGAAATATTATAATATGGTTTATAATTAAAATTATTAAAACATCTTTTTGATGTTTAGCATTCTTATGATATCTTGCAATTCCAGTTATTTTAAATATTTATTATTGTTGGCATAAGAAAGTATTTTAGGTCATTATATATATATATATATATATATATATGTATGTCACACGTGAATGTGTGTGTGTGTGTGTGTATGTATAGTTAAATTCTCAAGGCGCACCACCATGTTCATGGAATCTGTAATCAATTGTGACACCCGAAATCGAAAGTATCGATAAAATCCACGAGTGGTTTTAGCCGACAAGCCGACTCGAGACTATTTAAATTTAGATCTCATTGACGATATCGTATTCATGATTTGATATCCTCATGTTCATCTTCTAAGCGCAAAATCTGAAGAACTTGTTCTGTGTTTTCTTAATTAAGGAAATATATTTATCACAGAGGTTTATACACGGCTACAGATACTTCTACATTTAAACCCTTGCAGTTTAAATGTATGAATCTAAATAGTTTTCTGCACTGCATCACCATGTCCACTATGCGGTAATTAAATGTCCGCTTGTTATCCATAATAATTCCTAAATCCTTAATTTGCGAAAGTATCCAATTGTAAATCATTGATTTCATAAAAGATTTTCTTACTGGTTCTTGAGAAAGTGGTATACTTGTATTTATCAATATTTAGGAGAAACCCATTCCTGTGTACCCATCTAACCTTGCAATATTAATTAGTCATCATGTGAAGTAATGCTTTTAAAAAAAAATTATATCATCGGCAAAGCCAAGGAATTGAGAATTTTGAAAACAGGTGTGTACGTCATTAATAAATAAATTGAACAACAGGTGATATCAATCTTGGTGAACACCTGATTGAACATATATTTTCACAGATAGGTAATTTTCAATTTTTACGTTTAGGCTTCTCCCAGAAGCTACGAAACCAATGAACTAACCTAGGATGAAAACCAAGCACTTCAAGTTTCCGTAGTAACAAATTGTGATTGACTTTGTCAAATGTGTTGGAGAAACCGGTATATATTGTGTCCACCTGTATACGACAATTTAGATGTATATCCCATTAGGTTGGTCACCGTCGATATTGTTTGTTACTAAATAATGGCTTACATTGCCAGTTCAAAAAGTCATATATGATGCTATCTAGAATTTTCAGAATGGCAAATTGGTTACAAATACTACGACAATTCTTTAGGTCATATCGCTTGAATTGAAGATATGCTTCATAAAATTATGTTTCCAAATATCGGAATTGACCCGTAGACAATTGATAGTTTGAAACACTTTGCAACAGATCTGATGACACTTTCCAAATAGTAAATGTTCGAGAAGAATCCCGGGGAGGTTTTGCGTTGATGTGTGACAATGGACGACGAAACCTGTATACACCACCATATTCAATTAACGATACAACAGTCAAGGCAATTCCACGTACGTAGTGAATCAACTCCAAATAAAAACTAAATGTGTTCCATCCACTAGTAAGGCGATGGCTTTAGTTTTTTGGAACGCAAAAGTAATTCTGTTAAATGATTACCTCGAAAAGGGGAAAAACTATTACTGGAGTAAAGTGTGCGTCACTTTTGAACTGATTAAAGGCACCAATAGTAGAGTAAAAACTGGTCGAGTTGAAGTTTGAAGTGCTTCTACACTTTCCCTGGTTATCACATATTCAAAGCTTTCCTGCCTGTTCACAAGTTTCAGTTAGCGAGCAGTAAACGTATATTTTGCAAGCTTCGAAGATATTCATTTTGATAGAAAAATCGCGAACCTGGAGAATATTAGGACAAGTTTGTTTAACTTCAAGGGGACTAGTCAGGAAATTAATTACGTCTCGAAACTGAAATTGTTTTCTTTGCATCAAATGAATTTATTTTTCAAACCACCTTCATAAGATTTAATAAAATGTTTTTTTAATGATTTATAAAAATGATTTTATTTATACTAGATTTATATTAGCAAAGCACTTAAAGTTACTAATGTAAACATAATATAAAATTTTTATTTCTTGGTAACTGAATAATACAGTTGAAGGAGAATTTTTAAAAGTTTGCTTAACAATTACCATATTAATGATAAACTATTATAAAAACATCCTGATAACAATAAATGATAAGATTTTTAACCACTTTTTGATAATATTCAGATAAAATAATTATTTTTGCAATGTATAGTGTTTATGAAATATTTGTTGACTATCTATATAGTTTTATATTTTGTATGCTATTAATTCAAAAATAAATTAACATCTATCCCTTTTCTATTTTTAAGTATTTCGTCGAAATATATATTGTTATCTGTTATTCGAAATTATTTATAACTAATATAAATAAAATTATATTAACTTCAATATAAATATAATGCTTTAATTTTGCAGTTTCCACCTGTCCAACAACAATTACCATCACCTCAAGTTCCGGTGAATCCGGTCCCTTTTGATTTCTATAGCAAGCAGCAACCATCCAAAGGTCCAATGATAACTAGATTAGTACAGACTGATTTAACGTGTCAAAGGATACAAGAGTTCGAGTCGCAAGCATCGTCCGATCTCGAAGCTAGAAACCAAAAAATTGAAGAACTGAATCGCACTAATGAAGAACTGAGACATCAAATGTCGCAGCAGCAGAAGCAAATAGATCAACATAAGCAGCATATTAATAAGTGCATAGATGTAGTTAAAAAATTATTAAAAGAAAAGAGCTCCATCGAGAAGAAGGAGGCTCGGCAAAAATGTATGCAAAATAGGTTAAGGCTGGGTCAGTTTGTAACGCAAAGGGTGGGTGCTACGTTTCAGGAGAATTGGACGGATGGTTATGCATTTCAGGAATTAGCGAGGTAATTATTTAGGACTTTTGAAAACTTTGGTAATAAGTAATTTAGTAATGTCACACTATTTAAAGGTAACGATGTTTTTCTTATGAATTTTCTTCAGCCTCAGTCATAATGCGTTTATTCATTTTTTCCACCAGAGGAAAAGCTCTATTTTAAATGAAAAGCTGAAATTCTTCAATATCTAATGCAACTGAGACACCACCAGTCTCATTTTCTAATGCATTTAAAATGGTATGCTTTTTCTAACAGTTGGTAATATGAAAATATCATTAGGGATAAGACTTAAACTAACTGAGGAAATAGTGAGGAGTTCTATTCGTATTTGTTTAACTTTTAAAATTTGTAGCGTAACCATTGTGATGAAGTTTTGTAAGTCAGATTTCAAACGATTCTCACATAATTTTTCAATCATCTGTTGAAGGCTACTAACTCTATACAGTCAATATTTGGGGGGTATGAAATATTGAAAGATTTAATAATGTAGTTTTGTATGTACCTGATTCGATGTATAAGTTTGGTACTGACTGTTTGAATTTAATTCAATTTTAAACTAAGCGATTTTGTTGGTGTCGCTTACTTAGATACCAAACAGATTCAGAAGTGCGATTTTTAACTCAGTCTACAAAAATATGTTGGCCACCTAATGGAGAATTCTGCTAGTTGAAGTGTGCGAAATGCTTACTCAACATCGATCAACATAAGGCCCCAAAATGCGTCTAATTGATGCCGGCTTGGGGGTGTCTTTATTTGAAATTAGCGAGTTTTGGTGGCTTGCTCGTCCGCGGCGGTTCTTGACGAAATTTCTGCTAAAATCTTTAGGAAGTGTAAAGTTCCTACCAAACAAGAGTGTTCGTTCATTACGAATTTTAAAGAACAATGTCGCTTTGCATCCATATCGAAACTCTATGATATCATAAGTTGTTCTTCAATCAGAAAAAAAGCAAACGCAGAATTGTCAAAGAGTTACCCTCCCTATTTCAAACAACCAATAGCAACACGTGGCTAGTAGAAGTGGTAGCGCTTGCGCTTACTTTAATGAGATAATAATGATAAAAGTAAGTGTATACACAAAAATCTACGGTTTTGGTGCAACCTCGACATTTCCTAGAAGCGTATCGGTGTATGCATATATGTATGAGAACTTGTCTCTCCATCTTAATGAAATACATGAATGCCTACGGAAGACATTCTTCCGTAGGCATGTAAAAGTGTGAGTGAGTGTAAGTAAGCTCACTTCCTTCTTCCAGTTTGTTCGAAATAATGTTTTCTCGTATGAATGTATGTATGAGAGCCGCGACTACTTCTCGTTGTTAGTATGTATTATACATGAGAACTAGTTGGCTGTTTTCGCGATCCGCGTATAAGGGAGTGCCAAGCATCTTGACTTACGCTCATGAGTTGTAAAATGAATGTGAAAATATATACACAGTGGATATTTTTTGATGATAAAACTCTGCATTTTTCTCTCCTTAGTGAATTAAATTAAGTTAATTGATTTATATCATACTAGAGGATGATAAAAATCTGGATTTCGTGTTCTTAATTATCTGTTGTGATATTTGTTTAGGCTATTTTTCTGGCCGGTCTTTGAAAAAGAATTAACAATATTATTTGCATTGTTTTAGTATTTTTGTGTTTGTGGTTTACAGTGTTTGTGGCTTGAGGTTCCAGGTTATATGCTTAATGTTGCTAAATAGATCTCTGGTTTTATTTCAGTTATAGTGACTTTCAATTTCTTAGGCAAATTCTGACATATCTTTTAAATGCTTGTGTACTAGTGGTTATAATATTAAAGTTTCTTTAATACTTGTCTCTGTTTTATAGAATTACATGCCCCGTCCTTAATTAGACTTGTTATTTGAGGTTGTTGATTTTTTACTCGTTTCTTTCACAGCTATTTCAACCTCGATCTTTTCCTATAGTTGGTTTTTTTTATTCATTTCTGTAGAATTGTTCATGTTTGTCTTCAGGCTCTGTTAGATAGCTGTTTAGTTTTGGTGTATATCGCCACGTGCTACGTAATATGAGTTTTTCGGAGTACACCCTATTTACTTGGATTTCTAATTTAATTGATTTTTGCGTATTTATACTTTATAGGCGCCAGGAAGATATAACTTCGGAGAGAGAAGAGATTGATAGACAAAAAAAGTTATTGGTGAAGAAGAGGCCATCGAACAGCGAAGGTGGTAGAAAACGCAATTCGACTACGGCATCTTCGACGCTTCATAACGGTACTGATAATACGTTCCTCAAACCCGACGCCGTGCCGGGTTCATTCACTATACAAGAGTACTATGAGGCTGATGAAATTTTAAAGGTACTTAAATTTGTTCTAGATTTATTATTTTCGATCTCATTTTATAAATTCTTTACGTAACCATGGTTTCTTCTTTGAAATTCCTTTTTGATTTTATAAATATTTTGATAAGTATTGACATTATGGACTAGTGCTATATTTAATTTACTTATACTCTAACTATATTCTTCGAACAATAAGCATATTTGATGAAAATATACATGAAACTTTTTAAAAACACATGAAATTAAGAATGATAAATGACCGTTACCCAATGAAAAGGTTGTAAAACTCGTGTAATTATGAATATGTTTCATTACAAGTTGTAAAACAATACTTTACGAGACTTTAAAAAACTTAATTATTGAGTTAAATGGCTCTTCTCTCACTGTGGCATTGGATTGATGAAAGTTTATTGGACGCTACCAGGATGCTCTGAATTTACCAGGATCCTCTGCTATTTGTATAATGCTGACTTTAGCCCGTTCATATACAGCCATACTTGAGTTACACTCGGTTTATGCAGTGCTGCTGTGTACTGTTAAAACGTCGCAACGCTTGTGATCAAGACGTTTAAGTACAAAAGGCTTTGATGCAATTTCCAAAATTATTTTACGATAAATGGATATAACCTGTTCCCTTGGCGAACAACGGTTGTCCTGGGTGAAAGTTGTAATACCGCGACTAGGTCGGAGTTCGGGGCGGTTCTTGCTAATTGGGTCAAGCTTGCCTTAGATTGATTTGCCCGCTAGTGTCTATATGGGCGCCAGAGACCTAAATCTCAGATAAATGGAGGAAGGAAGTGCACGCAAAAGAAAAGTCAGAGGTAACTAAAAAAATTACCACCACTTTACTAAAATTTATAACAGCAGTAATAGATTGCAACATTTATTTGCAAAAATAATACGGTAATAATATTTGAACTACAAATATATGTTAACTGCTCTAATATTTAACTGTAATTAACAAGTAAACTGCAAAATGATTAATAATTTAACTACAAAGGTGGAAAATGTAAGTTCAATATATAACTCTCCAAATTAAAAAACAACACACATTAAAACCGTGGTGGTAACACCAAACACTTAACAAAGCCAAGGAAGGTTCCACGGACATTTACAACACAAATTCTCCCCCTATCAATAGGATCCCATTATGACCCCGTACAATGCTTACATATTCTTTAAAACAACAATTTATTAAAGGTAGAATCTAATGGTATTACCATTAATGAAATATAAATTACTTTACAATAAAAGCAAAAATAGCATAAATCACGAATTATATGAAATTCCATTTAATATTTTCCCTAAAATTTATTAAAAATACTAAACTCCTTACTAATTACTCGCACCTTTAATGACAAAGATAACACTGCCCACAGCAGTAAGTAAAGAAATATTAAAGAAAAAACACCTAAATAACATATGGATGATGTTTGATCAGATCTAAAGCAATTAATAATTAAGTAAAACCAAGAAATTAAAATTAGTACAATTGCATGATGCGTCAAAATTAGAACAAGACAAAAAATAGGTTAAGCAGAAAAGATACTTGGCACTAGTGTTTCTTTGATGGTTCTGACGTCGGACTGGAAAAGAACTCCACAGGTGTTACCATTCCAGCAATGGGTGAGTCTTCTACAACTGCCTACGGTGTTGCCACAAAAGACGTGTTAGTTGCTGCGAGTTCAAAATGATGGATCTTTACCAAACACACACGAACACGGTGCTTGAAATTTCTTTAAACATCTCGGACACAACGGACACAATCAAGCCTCCACCGCACGTGTAACCGTGAGCGAATAACCAGGAGATACCCTAGGGGCTTTGCTTATAAGCCACAAATATATTGTAGTGCCATTTTTATAACCAAAGTTTCAATATCTTACCCGATCCGGCCTACGCCTGCCAAATATGCTTAATGGCTTATCTTAAAAACCACTCCCATTTTCCCCAAACATTTTCACAATGCTATTTCAATGCTGTTACAACGACATTTCAAATTAAGGCGATCTGTATTAATCAGAAGCCAAACATTTGGCTTTTTTTCAACGCCAATATACAATGGAGAGTGACTCTATCCGGCTTATCAAAAATGTCGTTAAGCACTTCTCAAAACTTCAATGACTATCCAACTCCCATTGGCTCGACGGCAGTTATTTAATCCTTAAACCAATCAATTAATTCCAAATTCAAAACAGCGGCAGAAATACTATAATTTTGGGAAGTACTATCAGAAAATTTATAATCAGTAGGACCAACCTCCTATCGCTAAAACTCTCAAAGATTAGATTTGATCAAACTAGATATTATTTTACATTTCTGAATCCAGAGACAATGAAGGCCTCTATCGGACTGTGTAATCAATCTCTTGGAAATTCTGTAAGTACCAAGATTTTCTTAATATGAATAATAATACTGCCCTTGCACCTGACCACAATATAATCCTTGAAAGTGGTTAATTATTAAGAAACAAGACACTTAACGACTAGTCAATGAATGTTACAATTTGCATTTCGAATTTTCCATACTTCAATTAACGGAGTGAGTCGGTGAAACCCCCCACTGCACTGAATACCATTACTTAATGAAAAATTCTCCACTAGAATTAAACTGAAGTAATTCACAACTATGCAATTTATCTAAACAGTAGATATGAAAACCGGTAAGTATAAAACAAGATTCGGACACAACTTGACTATAACATTGCATTTTAGTTTCAAAACACATTGTATTATCTAGCAGTACCCATATTTCAATGTATTGAATGATGATCAATAATAAAAACAATAAGACATCAGGGTTGGTCAACCAGATGGTCGTTACATTTTACATCCACATAATTCAGTTATAAATATAGATGATTGCAGTAATACTTTAGATGCTCTCAAACTTTGCCATATGACGTCTCACCGTTCATGGTAGAGTTGCAATAGATCAGATTTGTCCTCGTTGACAAAATTAATATCAACACCATGCTCAGGAACTATTCTGCCTTAAATAGAGTACCGTTTACTTCACGAGTTCCACATAGCTTTATTTGACCATTAATTTTTAAAGCACATCTTGTGGGTGTCGACTCAAAAATGTTTTTTTTTTATTAACCATCTTGGGCAGCTAAAACCGAAAAAGCATTTTTACAATT
>WYDF02077958.1:0-11231 GCA_009867245.2 Adranes taylori | reverse complement strand
TGTCTTCATGTAGTCTAACTGTCGCTTTTGCATTTCGATAAATGTTTTTAATAATTGTTGTGTATCTATGGTCTATTTGAGCTTCTGATAAATATTGCAGCTTTATTTGTTGGTTTATTGTATCGAATGCCTTTTGAATATGCCTTATCGAATATGAGGATAAGAAGTTTATTGTATTCTATTGATTGCTCAATGAGGACCTTCATGGCTAGGAGGTAGTCGTTTGTGCCGAATCCCGCTTGGAAACCCGCCGGTTCTCGAGGCTGATAGTAGTCGAGTTTATTTGTGATTCGTTTAGTAATTATCCTCATGAACAATTTATAAAGCTGCGACAGAAGACTTATCGGGCGGTAATTCTTTAAATCTGCAATATCGCCTTTTTTTGTGGAGGATTACGATTACTGCTCGTTCCCATTGCATAGGGGTTGTTCCGTTTACCATACAAGCATTGAACAGTTTACAGAGAGTTCAATGTAGGACATCTCCGCCTTTTTTTTATAGAGTCTATTGTTATACCGTCATTTCCTGGAGTTTTGTTGTTCTTCATTTCTTTCAGGGCCCCTCTTAATTCATCCAAACTGATTTTGGGTATATCTTCTGATCCCTGATTTTGAACTTAGGGAATGTTAATACTTTGGTTCAGGATATTTCTGGTACTGTAGAATTCGGCGTAAAAGACCTCGACAATCTTTAAAATATCTGTTTTATTTGTTGTTACTTGCCCGTTTGCGTCCTTTAATTTGTTGATATTCTTTTTGCCTTCCGAAATATATGACTTTCAATATATGAAAGACTAAGTGCCAAAACCGTTTACCAAATTTTATATTATATAATTCTTTAATTTGTATCTACGTAATTAATTAATTGAAATAAAATTCTTAATGAAAGAGAAATAATTTTCCACCAGTGGTGTATTCCGACTAATTTATTTAATATATTCTAATTGAATTTTCAAGCACAGTCATTTATATTTTATTTTATTTGACAACTCCTTAAACCACACTACGTATCACGCCCTCATAAAGAAGAAATTTGCATATTTTCTACGTCCCAGAAATTTGCGTGCGGAACACGGAAAAATATAAAGTAATCTTGTTAAATGCTGTCTCTTTGCTAAATTGAGCAAAGGAGAGAAGAAAAAATGACAAAAACCTGTGTAGATTTTTGTCTTCTTTCAACCAGCATAAATTTTATGAACTTAATTTAACAGCCCAGGATATTACTAATAATATGTAATAAAAATGTGTTTATTTTTACATTCTAAATTTCTATGTATTTCTTCATCTTTAGATCTATTAACCTACTGGATCTCTTTTACGATAAATGTACCCGACGCCAAGCTGAGGTTTTACTAAATAAATAAATTCCACTTTACTAAATTAGCCCACCCAACTATCAAAAGGGATCCACAATATAATTTAATAATTTATTTTTTAACATAAATAAATTAATAGTTCTGAGATAAATCGAGTCACATAAAATTATAAAACTCGATACTTATTTTATTCAATATATTTATGAAAAGAATAATTTGCATGTGATTAATTTTAGCATTAATTCTTAAGTAAATAAAATCCAAGAAACACAAAGCAGTTCATTAGTTAATAAGTTTTACCTTAGAATAAAAACTTAGTGACAAGTATATAATCAGAATGAAATTCAATTTGTTTGAAATTTTCAAACTAGTCAATAAATAGCATTATATTTAAACTTACATTTGAGCAGCATACATCACTAACACTATACTATACTGCTTAAATCTTTTTGGCATGCACAAAATCGCGCTTAAATCGTACCTCTTTCTACTTATCCTTCGTCTACAAAGTTCAGATGATCTAATAATTTGCAGCGACAATCAATAATCAATATATAAGAATGTTTAATATTGCCCTACATAAGTACAATAAATTAATTGCTCTCCATATGACACCTATTTATTAATGTAAAATATTTTATCTTCCATAGTTACTTAAAATCTTACCGAAAATGCTAAATAATTACAATATTTCATAGAATTGAGCCATTTGAATGATATAGATGACTATTGAGTTTAAAAGATCGTAAAGTGGATACAGTAGAACGAAATGAACATGATATTTTTTTCCACTTTATAATAGGCTGTGTTTTTGGCATCGATAACACAAAGAAGTTATTATACTAATATATAAAGCGAAGCTTAAATAGGAGTGTTCTGGACATATCGCTAGATCTTATAAAAATCTTTTATTTGAATTGCATTTCTTAATTAATGTTTTGGTAGAATCAAATTTTGAAAGTTGATAGTACTACTCCAGTAATATTTATTTTATTATTTCTTATATACAGCATACAATTAATCTGTAATTACATCTATGTCACTATTTTATTAATAAATGATTTATTTCTCTCAGTATAATTGTATGAATTGGATGAATCTATCCTCTTAGAAATTCAGATTATTTTGTACCAATGCTATAGTTATTTAAATGTAAGGCTATCAATATTTTCTAGGGCACGGATCAAATGGTAATATTTAACAATGGTTTGGAATTTTAACATCTTTTCGAAGTTGGCCCATTATGTTTTTAGTCAAGTAGCTGAAAAAATCAAAAGTCTCTTATCTAAAGAATGCGGTTGTGAAAACAATCTAGTTATAAACACAAATATTGATTTGACTAAAACTGCATATACCACAGACATCATATATAGCTATATATCTCTCCATTTTCATATTTTTGGAATTTCTTGCATTTTATTACCAAGAATAATGGCAATGTAACTCACACATGAAAATACATTAAAATAAAGTTCTGCTTGTGTTTAGTTATATTAGTTTATATACTGGCTAAATAATAGGCCCAATTGGTCAAGATTACTTCAAGCAGTTCGGAAAATGAGGGCACCACATTCATACGTAGATGGGGTTTTTCTATCCTTTTTTACTTCTAGAACAATTGGGAGATGTAATTTAAAAATTTACCGCAATTCTGGCAACTTGGAAAAATATTAGAACAAATAAAAAGGATTTGAAAGTTGAATAATTAAATAAAAATTTTACTTGAATAATTAAATCAAAATCAAACTTAAATAGGGTAACTAGCCCTACTCTTACGTGATCTTAGTTGTTTAAACTTCTATCATACTTGTTTTATTTTTTCTTTTATTAATTATATATACATATACATATACATATATACATATACATATACGATTCATATATATATATATATATATTGTTAACTAATTTTGTGAATAAACGAGTTAAGTTTAGCGTTATTATTAAGCACCACGTTCTTTAATCTCCCTAAGTTTATCTAATTTTTAATTTCTGAGTTGCTGCAAGTACATCTTATTAGATTACGCAGTGCTGTAAGTCAAGTCAATTAATTTATAGTTACTTAGTTGTTTATTAAATTAAATATTCAACTAAGTTAACAGCATATTGGTAACTTAATCCAGCTCTAATTTAAAGTTAACGTCATCAATTAATTATTCAAGTTTAAGCTTTTCATGATTCTCCATCTTTGTTTTTTACTTTAAAATTGTAATAATGTATAATTGTAAGTAGAAGGATAAAGTTAGCTCAAAACAATAATAATGCCTTATATCATGCATGCGATGTGTATAAACAAAACTTTTGATCCACTCTGCATGACAGTGAGAGATGGTGTTAGTTGTACGTAATGTGGTAAATATACAAAGCGAGGAATAAAAATAATGCCATAAATGTTTCCGATTCATGTTTACTTAAAACTTTTGATCAACTCTGTATAACGTTGATAGTATGGTGTTAGTTTTAGAGATTGTGTGAATATACATGAGGATGGCCTTAAGACTGTTTCATGTATGGAAGTTATGTAAAATTTATTAATTTCTGTATAACGTGAAATAAAACGAACTTAAAAACGCAAAGAAAAGTAAAAGTTCAGTACTACACAATGCAAACGGAGATCATCAAAAAATACGCGAGTAACGAATAAAATAAAAGATTAATGTACATAAGAGGTTATTAGCTGTGGGTCCAAACAAGTTAAAATAAACATAAATTACGTTAAGAAACAGACACCAGTTTAAATTATTACATTGACCGTAAGTAGATTTAAAACTTTCTTATAGTTTCCAATACGACTTCAATTCTGACCCCACGGTTTCATCCTTTTTGATACTTTTTTTAGTTCATTCATTATATTTAAACCGATTATTTAAACCGGGCTCTAGCATCAATAAGATTTTAAATAACGTCATTAAAAACCTTTTTGCTAGCGACTTCTCTTTGAAATGCTTCATACTAAAATTACTTTATATAGTTATGTTGGTCGTAAAATTCATGCCCTCTTCTTTCGATCATTAATGTTTCTCGTCACCTATAATTATTCAAAACAATTTTGTAACGACAAAAATGTTAGACGAATTAAATTCTTTGGATTCTACTGTAAAGACTTTATATATGTTTAATAATCCAAAAGAATAATGTCTAAATCATAGAAAATGATTAAAATCAATAAATTCCATAAAATAATATAGCAATCTATCATTATAATTTCATTTAATTATACAAATTAATATCAGAATAAAAATATCTATCAGAAAAATAGACATGCGGAATGAATCAGAACTCAGGTGTTACTTTGATGATGAAGGGTGACCTAGTCGCCACGCAAGAAACTAGAAACAAGGGAAAGAGAAATTAGTCTTTTTACGCGAATAAAAACAAACCCTGACGTACACCTGCAAACGTTGAGAATAAGCGTCTTTCGTTTATGAATTAGAGAGAGATAATGTACAAGTAAAATTGAGTAATGGGTCTCTAATAAGTAAAAGAGAGATATATTCAACTTTTGCGAATCAGATATGAAATTTTACGTGAAAATTCGACGCTTCAATGTAAACGAAAATTTCTGTAGGAAATAAGACCAGATTTATGTTAGATTTTGACGAGCTGGTGCCAGATTTTTACCAGTCTAGAACAGTTTATGGTTTAAATAATTTTCCCTTATCGTGAAAATTATGGCATACGTTCAGATTTAAGGATGCGATTTTATTATAAATCTTGATAAAGAAACTGAAGCACCTTAAGTTATCTTGATTTTAATCTGAGTAAATAATTTTATTCAATTATTCAATGTAACTAATTTCTATTCAATAACAAGCTAACAGTAAATGTATATACCATTCAGTTATTGAGTTTTATGTAAATTAACAAATTAGCAAAAACAATACAACAAATTTTTACATCATAACCTAGGGCGTAATATAACAAATTTGCCAATCGTTATTACATTTTCGTTATAATACGTTAAAGTTTGTAAACATTTTAAATAATCCATAAATAATACTACCACAAGTATATTTAATTAATATTAAAAACTCTAAAATCTTAAAAGTAAAGTAATAGTCGTAAGAAGCTTTTAAACCGACTTGTAGACAAAAGATTTATCTATCTCAAAATATATAGGCAAAGCTGTCGACAGAAATTCATAAATTTGCAATGCAAAATAACTTGGAGAAGAACTTTTAAAAAATGGGATAAGTCAAGCACTGAAAAAGGTAAATGTAAAACGCGTTGGCCGAAATGTAACAGATATATTTTCAAAGTTAAACGCTATGTGAATGATGCGGAATGAGTTTGAGTGTGGAAGTTTTTTTTCCTAAAAAACGAATCTAATAATATGATGGAGAAGGTCTAGTAGAGATCAGCTTGGAAGATGAAGTGCGTGACTAGATGAGAAATGGAAATCAGAAAAAAACAGCTATAAAAGAGTTACGTTGACCCTTCGATCATATTGACAAATGGTTTTTTCTCAAAATTATTTCCAATAAAATGTGAACGTATTTTATGTTCTTTTTAGACTTGAAGCATAATATAAAATATTCAATATCAAAAATCTTGTAATATGTATTATTTATTACAAGATATATTCGTTTTGTACAAGATATATCATCGATGCGTATTTTGTTTTGTTTATTACACATACGTGTGCATGTTAAAATAGCTATGTTTGCGAAATATCATAGACATGCCAAATATTATAATTGCATTTGAGTTTCTTTATCTTTCAAAATGTTATTAAAAAAATATAAAAACAATCCAACAGGTAATGACTTAAATAATTAAGAAATAATAATAAGCAATTTTGTTAAATTGCCAATAAAAAAGATACAAATATATTTTAATGATATTTAAATTATAAAAATTTTATGGAAATTTTTCCATGGTCATCCTTGGTTGAACATATTGCCGCTCTCAGAACAACATGACTCCATTGTACGCACAAGTCATCGTCAACGAAACCATGTTGAATCTGGCTGCACTCCTTCTTGATCATATTTTTGTGCTCGACCCGGCCATCTACGGAATTGTGTGGATTCCAACGGGTCACTGAATCTCTTGATTGATAACACTCGACTCGGCCACTTCGTACTTAATAGACTACATGTTTGTTGCTGTTGTATATATTATGTCTTTGTTTTTATATCCGCATTGTAATTCCCTACTATCTCCTCCAAAGACTGGAATCTGTTTTCTAAGAACTGCAATATTTCTTCCAATTCCGGTATTTGGTGGTCATCCTGCAAGCTTTGCTCAAATAGTCTATTTGTATCTGCATCTCATTAAAAAAGTATATGTTGAAAAGGACAGAACTAAGTTAATGGTCAAGGGAAAGAAGGACGTTGTACGAGAGGTGTGGATGGTCTATGTATGAGTGGTATGATAGGATGTGTGACGGAAAAAAAGTGATATTGAGATTGAACACATGTTGAAGGATGTAGAAATGCAAGGGAGGTATGAAAGAATTAATAAAAGTAAATAATTGCTAGGTTCAGGTGTGGTAGTAAGGAAAAGGGATATAAGCATTAGATGAATGAGGAGTACAGAAGATGTAGAGTGTGTGGTGTAGATGATGAACCATGGGAGCAATGGGTCAACGGGTGAGGAGGAATGGTATAGACCGAAGAAAAGCGATTGGAAGCTGGGAATTGGAGAAAAGAAAGAATGAGGTGATAATGGATTTTTTTTGGAAGAGATTAGAAAGAGGAAATGTTAGATGTAAGGATAAGGGAAAAGATGAGTGCTTACTGGGATGGAGGAAAATAATTAAGGAAAGAATAAGAAGAAGGTATAGTAGAAGTGGTTGGAAACGGAGAAGTGAGAGAGTAAAGAAGAAGAAACGAGAATAGACAGAGAATATGTGGGAAAAAATGAAGCATAGTATTTGGACAGTTAAATTGTATTAGGTTTATTTTTCTAATTTAATGAATATGTTTGAATTTGTATGAGTATATTGCTGTTGATTTATTTTTTGATACCAATAAAGGTTATATTATTATTATAATTAGTAACAAAACATATATAAAACATTGTGTACGTCACTGAGAAACAAAATGTAGTTTTCTTTTACGTTTTTCATCTCCTAACAAGGCTTCAGGCCATTGATGAGTACTAACGGATATTCTAGAACAGATAAAGCTTTTGACCCTTTGATGAATTGATTTATTGTAGTGCTCTTGATATATTCTCTGATGATCTCACATGTTTACTATATTTCATGTTAATATCTGTTGTAACACTTTTATTGTCATCCTCACATCATTGAAAATATATTGAGTCGCTCGCATTTGTATAATAAAAGTGAGAAACACGATAACTATAAATTATATCAGACTTTATGCATTATTTAGCTTTACAAGGTATGTATATACAAAACAGAATTATTATTAACAAAATAACTTCTTTGTGAAAGTTTGGTTGCACAGATAAACTATTTTTTAGGGAACTACTTAAAATAATATTGATTATATCATGTTGCAATATCCACTAGTAATATGCCTTAGAATTTCAAGTCTACAGTCGTGTCGTTATGTGGTTTGCGACGTACTATCCCTTATAGACACATATGCTCGAATTCGCAATCGTGACGTTGCTAGTGGGGAGCGTTAGTCACAATAATGGCGCATTTTTTCTCGTGCGCCAAGTCCGTTTAAAGTGAGACCGCACTTCGAACTGATGTTGTTGTTCCGATCCCAAGAGGCTTTCTGATGGCTCAAGTATACTCAGTGGAAAGTTAACCAGGTGTCCTAGATCTTGCAGGTACCTGTACCTGTAACGGAACTTAATACTAATAAGTGAAAGAGCATTAAAGTTTTAACAAAATAGAGTGTATTGTTCTTGTGCACAAAATACACAATTGGGGAAAGAAAGAAAAAAAAAAATATATATATATATATATATATATATATATATATATATTCAATCAAAACTAGCAATAGCTCAGAATGAATAAAAGTCAATATATGATTAAACTAAATAAGCGGTATTCGAGCGGGCTTATATTAAATGATACAAAAACAATATTATAATCAAAACAAAACGACGCATAGCAAAACGGTAGTGCAATTAAAATAAAAACCAAAAAAATCGGCGCTTAGCGAAATATTAGCGGTGTTGGTAAAGCAGGATTAAATGAGGTGATAAACTAATAATACGTAATGCAGATAGCAGTTATTCACGGAAAGAAAAATTCGTACATAGGATCGGAGCCAGTTTACGCACGGCAGATGAACAATCAGGACGGCAGGTATGTTAGTTTTTTAACACAGCTGGTTGCGCTGCTGTTACTATTGTCTAGTGACTACCCCCAACCTCGTGCACAAATTAGTTCGAAGCAGCCACTCCATAAATACTATAATACCCTTGCCGAGTGAATTCCACCAATCCTACGGCACGTTTATTAGAAGTATACACATTTATTACACTTCAGTGGAAGAAGAAGAGGCATATTAGATAACATACTCACCTCTGGCTTCGGAGTAAATGACGAGGTCTATCAAGATATGAAAAATCTGGAACAAAATCAACAACGACTATTGGACATAAAAAGTGAGCAGTCTAAAATCATATCAACTATCACCGTAGTAATTAATCTGGAACAACAATCGCATCCAAACTCGAAAGCTTCAGAATAAAATTGAACCAAATATTAGTAACATTAAACGAATCGCAACGTTACAATTCTCAAGTCAAAATGAATGCAGTAAATATTCATGTGCTAAATGCGAAAATGACCACAGAAAGTATGTCGAATGAATTTCAGAATAATTACTAGGGATTAGCAGCAATCACGTACAAAGACGGGAACATTTATGACTGCTTATCACCAGCAATTATGCTCAAGTGAATAATAGAAGCCAACCGCCGCAAGTGAGAATAATGGACAAACTAATAGCACCAAGCCACCTGAATAGGAATGGAGACACGACCACTGTGAATATCTCCAAACCAGTAGTAGCGGTGAATTATAAGTTTCACCAAAACTTTCAATTAACGTACGCCCAGTTGCACCTTTATACACATGCAATTAAACGTGGGATATCCACATGATTTTTGGATAACCCATGGTGGGTACAATGATTGTTGGGTTATCACTAGCACTAGTTATCTGTGTAGTCCAGTATCAATTAGGAAAATGGGATTCAATAATCACTGTGTCATATATGCACATATATCAGTTGACAAGGATAACATGAAGAAAACTGGTAACTGCCAACTTATGGATGTTCAGGACCAAACTACCCAAATTACTTTCCGTCATATGTGCCGGAGAAAGACAACAGCTAATGATTCATGATATGGGAATCATCACAATAGACATTGGATGTCAGACACATACCTCGACAACAATAATCCGTCCCCAGGAGCAATTAAATATGCCTGTAACTTTGAGCTCAAGGTAAGTAACAACACTATCAGTAAATCTGACGTCAGTCGAGAAGAGGCAACCGATATCATATGAGACGATCACATTCACGTAAGAAGCAAAGAAGAAAAACTAAATCAAAGATTTCAAAATCTATCTGGCATCACATGAAGACACATGGGCAATCGTTAACAGTCGTTTGGATCTCCTTGACTTGTTGGGGATTGACTATTATAAGAGGTTGGAGAATGCTGCAGAAGAAACTACGCCCTAGCCAGGTCACTATCGTCGAGCGACGAAAGGTCCTTCATACGGTTCAGAACTTCGAACTTCAACCACTGCAATCTGACGCAGCAATATGTCCAAGTTAGGACAGGGAAATATTACTTAGATATGATAATTTTTTCTATATGTTCTTCAGTTTTCATTAATTTCATTTAAATATATTATTTCATTAAATTAAATAAGAAAATTAGCTAAAAAACAAACCAATCATAATTGTGTAAACCACATAATACAATTATTATTGTTAATCGATATATATTTAAAAACAAGTAAAAGCAACGACCAGCAGTCGTGATGATTCAATATCATACTATAAATATATGTTTTCCATACGATGCAATGAAACAGCACTCATTCTTTATTTAATGTAAACAATAGTTGCACGCATACGACCGTCACTAGCTACCCAAAACATTTACCCATTATTGACGTATCTTATTAACCTTAGATTAACCATTATAAAGGCTAATTAATTTTATAGAATTTGGGATTTAATAGTTAGTATTTGCGCAGTGTGTTTTCTGAACCCAAGTCGGTCTAATGGGTGCTCTACAGTAGTTAGATTAATTTCTGATTACAAGCCCACAAAAGTGTACCTTACTGTTACCATTTTGTCCAGAGCACTTAGGTGAACTTCGTTCAGTGGGGATTTTTGGATTTGATAAAAAACTCTTGCTGGAGAATAAGAACCGTGCGGGATACGATACGGTTAGAAGAATTTTTCATTTAAATGCATAAATAAAATACATATGTTACTCAAAATGTAAACGATAATAATTTTTGTAGGCTCGAGTGGACTCGCTTATCACCAGCAATTATGCTCAGTGGGATTTTTGCTGGTGATAAGCCATCAGGGGGATTTTTGAATTTGATTAAACAACGTTTGATAAGATTTAAAATCAGCTTATTTGGACTGCCAAGTATGTTGGACTCCACCAGAACTTATAGAATTATCAACTTTCTGTTCCAAATATCATAACATCATCAAGATTATTAAGATTAAATGCATAATCTAAAGGCATAAATTTCTTGAATTCTGGACGACACTGATCTTTATAGCTTGAGAAACAAATACGGCGTACAATATGTTTCTGTATTGTTATAGAATTCACAATACTGTTGAGAACCTGTGACAATATTATAAACTAGATGATAACCCGTCGTAAAACGACTATCCATTACCAGGTCATATTTGATTTACCCAAATGAGTTGGGTTATTTGATCCCTACCGGCGTTTTTCGTAATTCACACAGAGTAAAGTAGAAAATTAA